>CM077578.1:40948130-41194130 GCA_039657325.1 Stephania cephalantha
TAATCAGAAATCAATGAAATTAAGTTGAACAAGGGATCATGAGAAGTGATTAAATACCATATTTGTCAAGACTTTGATGAAGAAAAGGACAAATTCTTGGAGCAATAGCATGAGAGAAGCTCTTCATGGGCTTAGCTATTGCTTCCATTGAAGCGACTGCATCTTCTTTAAGATTCCCATGTATGAGCTTGTAAGAAGGACCCTCTATGCCTTGCTCTCTAAAATACCTCTCAAGCCTCTTAGGCTTCCACCAAACCCAATCAAACACCTTCCATGCACACAAAATCAAAGCACCAGCACACAACACTCCTGTTAGATCCACCATGTTTGCTATCCACTCCACACACACACACACACAATTACTACAACTAGATCTCTTTTGTTCTGAGCTTTGAATTTGATGATAGATTGGTTATTAGATCTATCTGTATATATAGTTTTATATATACTATTTTTTTTAATTGGGGAGACCGCTTTTTTTTTTCTTTGTTTTTGGTGACACAGGTTTGACAGGTACATACAATTTGTTGGTGTTTTTCCAAAAGTATGGCACATTTACAATTTATTTCACAAAATAGTGTGGTGTACTTTGAAATAAAAAAATAGTCAATAACGCCTTTTGAAAATGCGTTATTGCTCAAATGCGCTATCCATACAACTTCACCGCCACCTCACCGCCACCTCACCCCACCTCACAAATTTCCAATATTTGCTATTTTGAAGTTTGTGAGGTGGCGGTATGAGTGATGGACATAGGGGACATAATTTGTAAATGTTTGTATAGATAACTCATTTTGAGAATGAGCTATCTATACATTTGCCGCGCCAACTCACCGCCACCTCACAAACTTCAAAAATAAATGGCCATAAACGCTTTTTGAAAAGGCGACATAGCCCATTTTAGAAAAAAAAAAAAAAAAAAAAACCACACTTATTTTTCGGGTTTAAAGTAAAAGGTAAAGTAATTTTGTAATTTTTTCTCATAAATTAGTGACAAAATATCAAAAATCTGAAGTTGACACTTCCACCTCGAGATACGTGCATGACGTTTGCATGGATTGCCCACCTCGGGATACGTGCATGACGTTTGCATGAATTGTCAACCAGGAGATTTCATGCAAATGTCGGACACGTCTGTTGAGGTGGGCGACCCATGCAACCTCGTGCAACTCATGCAAACGTCACGCGCGTGTCTCGAGGTGGCAAAGCCAATGCCAACGTCATGCACGTATCTCGAGGGGGCAACTCATGCATATCCACTACAAACCATAGACCTCATGTAAACGTTAGCACGTATTGCGAGGCGGACAACTGTACAACCCATAGGTGCTATTCGGTCGGCCCATGTCCACGTAGGATGACCACGTGGACCGTCCACGTCGAAAAAATCCACCCACTTTGATAGCGCCTTTTGAAAAGGCGTTATTGCTATTTTGGAGAAAAAAAAACACAACCTTATTTTTCGGATTTAAACTAAAAATATTAGTACTTTTGTAATTCTTTTCCAATTTGTTACATTGTTGTTACTTGTTAGTGTCCTTTAGACACACAATGTGTGATGTGGGTGCACATATCTCAACGCACAATTTAAAGGACAACTTTGTATCAAATGTATATTTACTGAAAAGTATGTTTTAGTTCAAATAGATTTTGGAAAATAATTTTATAACATTCTTTTGGTACATACATTTGCTACACAATAATATAAATTTTCTTAGAATACATGCGATTAGACTTGATCATTGAAATTTGTAATGCAAATGCCTCCATTGGCCGGCTCGAGCCCTAGTCAACATGAGCGGGGCTTGGGCCTTGAAAACCTCAATAGGGCCTTGCCCGAGCCCAAGCTTGTGAAAGCCCGCTATTTTGTTGGCGAGTTTAGGTTTACATTTATCAACCCAAGCCTTGCTACTCGCCATATAGACTTGTATCTAAAATAACAACATACAACGACAACTTTTTTAGTTTGCTAATTAACATGAAACCAATTTGTGGTATGAAGGAACAAGAACAACAACAAGTTAATCACTTTGATTTCGATTCGCTTTGATTTCTTAGTGTGCTACCGCTAAAAAAGTCATGGTTCACTTATTTTTAAAGGCTCATTTAGGCCCAATCCAAGCCATGACGAGCTTGGGCCCGTAATACTTAGAAGTGGGCTTGAAATGGGCTTGGACATGACTTTCAAAAAAAGCCCTAAGACCCACCCAATGATCGGCCTATATGTGATACACATCTCAATTAAATCTACAATTGACCATTGTGTAACAACGTTATAATGTTAAATTATCATCATTCCTTTTATAAATAGTAAATCTTAACATTTTGAAATGTGTAAATTATATTTTATGATTAAATTTAGATTTGATTAGAGATTACTTTTAATTTTATTGTTGCGAGTTTCTCTCAATTGTATAAAAACCGAAACGTTATTATAAATTTGCAAAAAAAAATAAAAATAAAAAAAATATATTATGTTATTTGCTTATTTTTATATTTGATGAGAGCGCGTGCAAGGACCTAGCTGGTAGACAGTTGGGAAAGCCAATGCATGCTAATTAATGCAAGGTTGATTTCTTTCTTTTGAAACTGCTTCAGCAATTGATCAGTTTCGATGCCCACTTTTGACGCTATGCAGATGTGGGGTAGCAAGTGGCGCCCACTTGTCTCCGAATTTCATTTAATTCAAAAGAAATATAATTTTTATTCCAAAATCAACAATTCTTTTACGTATATAGGTTTCATAAGCCTAACTATAGGCTACTTTTAATTAATTAATCAAAACGTACACAAATGAAAGCGTCTTAAACGCAACTTTCTAAGTAAAAAATATCACATATAAATGAAAGGGAAAATACTACAACGACACGCAAAGTCTCATCGGACGATGTGGTGTGCGGGCCTGCGTGAATTAAAAATGAGTTTAACTTTAAAGTTTAATTGCACACTCATTTTCCTGTACATAACACGCGTGATATGCATCCTGAGACATGTACGAACGACTAACAAGACTCATGTGACTTTGAGGTGTGAGGTAAGTAATGTCGAAGTCTCCAACCCTTTACAGTAATAACATACTATATTTGTTTTTTGAAATAATACTATATTTGTAGTTAATTAATTAAACAGTAGGTAATTAATTAGGTAATTAAAGGCATCTAGCCCTTTACATTAAAATTTTAGCATAATGGGGCCGAAGCTAGTGCAATTGTGCTTGTTGTTTTGAATGATTGTGAGAGTTCAGCACATAAATAAACAAAAAATCCAATTAATATATTTTTTTGATGAGAAAAGCCCGATTAATTTTAATTGTTCAATGAAGTGTGATTTTGGATTTTCTGGATATCATGCTACTACTAGTCTGTCTCATTTGCTAGATAAGTTGAATAATATATTCATCCTGCGTGGGAAGCACAATAAATTAAACATGCATAATTGGGATATTCACGTGGGGAAGGATAGGTCAGTAGGTAAACTGGTATTATATTGAAAGAAAAATAAAAATACTCAACAACGATGTAATCATGTGAGTTCAACTGTCCAACGTAGGGATGTGCAGGTGGAGCAGGTTTGAGGCGAGGAATGCAATCCTCACCCCCCATCCTTACTTATGACCAAGAGAAGATTTCCTGCTTGAAATTTTTAATTGGAGAAATTTTGACTTTCATCCCCTACCCAATGAGGATCCCCACCCCCAAGGGGATTTTCCCACCCCTATCAATTTTAGATGATCCAACTCTCGCTCTCCATCATGGAGAAACCACACGCTGCCATCCTTCTCTGATGAAGAAGACATATCAATAAATAAGGTTAAGAACAAGCATTTGAAGTGAACTCCCCCTGATCTCTTTTAAGGAGGCAGTCGAGCAACAAGATTCTGAGATGGATGAGGATGAAGAAGATGACACCTTTCCTACTATTGAAGTAGAGGTGGAGACTGATGATATCATGGGAGAAAGGCTTGATAACAATTTGAAGATCTCTTTTTCAGATAGACTAATGAATCAGATGGCAGCTTTAATGAAGAATACGGTATTGGTGAGACTATTGGGCAAAAAAGTCGGATTCCACACTCTCCAACAGCAAATATTTACATTGTGGAATCCTAAAGGCGATATCCACAACCACATTATGGATATCGAAAATGGTTTACTACATGATCCGATTATCTAAGAAGGGTGATTACTTCAAAGCCTTACTTGGAGGTCCATGGGTCATTGTGGCGGCCTCCAATCCCGAGGTCGCCACGTGGAAGGCGCGACCCCGCGGTCTGTCGGATCCTTGACCCTGACTCAGGTCCGACGACTACCCACTAACTTCCTTTGCTACATCATGAATACTCAATATGCGTGTTAACTCATTTCGTTCATCGCTTTAGTTAGACAGGTTGAACCACTTTTAGCATTAAAACAATGTAAGTCTTAAATTTAAAGCAAGTAAAACAATTAAATTTATCATCATATAAAACATCATTTATAAGAGCAACACCTATTGTGGAAAACCCGGGAAAGTACTCTGTACATAGGCGACAATACTAAGCAGTAATATATACAAGTATTGTGTCTATCCAGTCTCCTAATACCCAAAAGTAAAGCAAAATATCAAATAACACGTACTAGTGGGTCCTCGACCGCCATGAAAAATCGAGATGAAGTCGCTAAGAATCCCCTTGCCCCTACTAGTATCTTTGGGATCTCTGCACTCAACCATCACAAAAAGCCGGATGGAGAGTACAATTAGTAAGATTCCAAACGAAGTACACCGAGCATTTATAAGAAAATAAATAAATACCAATAATCATGTCAAATAATCATGCGGAAACTAAAACATGCAACTGTGCTAAGATCATCACATGAATAAATAACACGAGAGAAACAAAGTGTGTACTCGTCCCGATCAGACTAAACGGTACTTCGGACCCCCAGGATCCCGGTCAGACTAAACTTTTACAACTCTGTTGTAAAAGTTCATGTTAGTGAAGCACTACTACAAGAGAGCGAAGAGGATGTCAATATAAGAGATGGGTGAAAGTTAAAAATTGGAGTATATAAATTGGAGAATGCTATGGTGTCCCAGGTAGGACATGCAAGTGCGATACACTCATCGTTCGCCTTTCATACACCTCGGTATCGTACGCACCTAAGGGTGATTGGACAGTACGTGTTGCACTGCGTGTCCTACACTGGGCACTGCTGCATTTTCCATATAAATTACTGGAGGTTGAATGCAAAATTTGAGGGCCCAAAATGGAAGAACCGCATTGGATTTACAACTTAATGAAGAAGATTCGAGGGCAGGAGGGTATTAATTTCTTAGACTATTCATTAAAAATGGATGGTTGACAGGTTGTAGACCCAAAATTGGATTAGAAAGGTGGGGTCTAAAGGTAGCTGTTGTTAAGGACAAACTATGGTCTTGCAAAGTGTGCCCCTCCTCTTTTTATTTATCAATTTTCTTGGTGGTCCCTGGTTTGATAGTCAAAGGTGTCTGTAAATCCTAGTAAACGAACATGTACTCCGCACGTGAACCAAAATTAATCTTTTAAATAAAATACAAAACAAATGTAATAAGAATTCTATTTTTTATTATATATATGTATATAGGCTCCATGGTTTAAAATTTTATCTCTTCATCAACTGGGGTGCTGAATCTTGTTTTGAACTCACTTCTGTTCACTTTGTTTCGATAGTTCTGGTAATTACTTGTAGTAAAATTAAGGAAAATACAAATTGTGTTTGATCCATTTCATGAAGAGTAATAAAAGTTTTACGTTGGTTGTCAACCTATCGCAACTCTCCTCCATTTTTCAAGAATGAAAAATGAGTTTGAGACCTCATTACCCATTTTTCTATATAAAAAATGAGCGTCGAGTCCTCTATTATCCTGGACTTGAAATTGGCTATGTAGCGCACTAAATCTAAGACAATGGAAGAGTTTGATCTATTTAGCGTTTTACACGATTAATTTGGGATTGAAAGCTATGTTGTTGTTGTTGTTAAACAAATTAGCTTAAAAGACTTGCCAGTTGGTTAACAAGCTAGAGGTGAAGCCAGCGTTACTAAGCAATTGTACTTACTTGAATGTCTTGTTCAAAATGACGAAATCACAAGTCATTTAAAGAGTGTTAGGGAACATTTTAGCAATTCACAAACACTCTAAAAGCGTAGTAGCCAAACCAAGCAATGAAATGTAAGAGATTCCACCACTATTTTGGATTTTCGGTCCTTCCCTCTACGTGAAAAATCAACATGAACAATAGCATAAAAGACTCTAAGAAGAACCTTTCTATTGCCAACCTCTTAATGTTCGTAACGACACCTTCTTGATTAATAAAATGTTTTTCATTTGTAACAACACTTTCTATCAACACATGAAAAACATAATAAAATATTGACGGGAAATGATGGAGTAAACTTGAAACACTCTTGATAAGAACCCATGATATCGCTCTCTAAACTATCTTGGCAACGTTTGTACATCATTTTAAAAAACAGTAAGGCGCGCAATTATCAAACCAAGTGACTCACACCATTTTAATAAATTAACAAAGAAGGGAGTGATGATTTTGACGCTCCTCTATATTCATGGAGCAATATGTACCGTTTTAAGAAACTAATGAAAAGATAAAACTGGAAAAATACACGAAACCGGTAACATTTTGCTAAACATTATCCTAAGAAATATCAAGTTTCCGAAATACCTCATTAATAAATTAAAATAGCAAAAACACCCTATATTATGAAGTCGTAAAAAACAGATTTGAATTAGGGGTATTCTTGGTAGTTTTGGGCAAAAAAAGCTCTCCTTCAACTGCCAAGAATCCTTGTTATAATAGTATAGATATGCTTGCTCTATGGTCCTAAGTGTTCACTCTTTGTTGAGATTCTTTCCATGGTCTTATAATATACCCATTGTTTTTTGTCTAGATACAACAACAACAACAACAACAACAACATATAGCCTCGATCCCCAAATTAACTTGGGGTGACACGCATGGATCAAATTTTTTCATTGTCTTTCGATTAAGTGCAATTGATGGTGAGCTTTTCAAACCATTTAAATCTCTCATAATTTATGCATCCCATGTTAAGTTTGATGTACTGCTTTACTACTCGTCGAATTTCTACAGGTTTCTATTGAGTCAAGTTTTCTAGTTGGGGCATTTGTAGGCGTCTTTGCGGGTGACCAAACCACCGCAACCGCCCTTCCCTAATCTTTGTATCAATTAGTGCTACTCCTACTTGTCTTTGAATTTCTATATTTCTTATTCTATCTTTACTGAGTCTTACCACACATCCACCTAAGCATCATCATTTCTGCTACGTTCATTTTATGTAATTATTGTTGCTTTACCGCAACATTCACTTCCATAGAGCATAGCTGGCTAATTGCAGCTCTATAAAGTTTTCCATTTAACTTAGTAGGAACATTTCCATTACAAATCACCCATGTTGCCTCACGTCATTTCTTCCATCCAGCTTGAATTCTATGTGTGACATCATTCTCAATGTTACCATAATTTTGTATGATTGATCCTAGGTATCTAAAGTGGTTTACCTTATGAACTTCTACTTCCCCTAATTTTATCACTTCGTCATCTCGATGTCTAGTGTTTCTAAACTCACAGTGCATGTATTCGGTTTTCGTCATACTCAACTGAAAGCCTTTAGATTCTAATGTATTCCTCTAGAGTTCTAATTTTCTATTCACTCCATTTTTTGTTTTATCCACTAAGACAATATCATCTGCTGTTTTTTTTTTGTCTAGATATCATCATCAAATAATTGGGATGGGCATTAATTAATAATACTTGGCCTATTGAAATGGTTGGGAATTGGGATGAGGTTGTGTAGAAAATATTTTGAGAAGAGGCCTTGGTGCTATTTGAGGAGAGATTCATCACTTACGTGCATAATTTATTTTGACATCGTTCTTAATTGATGTGTGAGTGAGAAGATATTTTGATCAAACATAATGAACACACACCATACATTCGATAGTGAAACGAAAGAAAGAAATCAAAGGAAATTTCAACTCAAATTCCAAGTATATATATATTTACTATTTAAGATTACACACACATGTAACACTAAGTGTTTAACTAATTCATCACTATTTTGAACAAAACTAGCTTGACAACAATGGCAATAAGCAAATCAGATCACTCTGGCATCAGAGCTTGTGAAAGACAATTGGTGCACCATGTTGTGGTTGAAGTGTTAGGACTGCATGAGGAGCATGAACATAAGTGGGTGAAAGCTTGAAAGAGAAATGTTGCAATATCATAGTTAAAGCAATTTTCGCTTCTATTAATGCAAATTGTAGGCCAATGCATATTTGAGGACCCCATCCAAAAGGGAAATACGATACTTTGTTTTTTGTGGCCTTTGCAATTCCTCCTGAAAATCTCATTGGATTGAATTCTCCTACATCTTCACCCCAAAGATCACGATCGTGATGGATAAGAAGTATTGGCAATCCTACTTGTACTCCTTGTGGTAAAGTGATTTCTCCTAATTTCGTCTTCTTCGAGGTATATCTTGTAAGCAAAGGAAAAGGTGGATATAATCTAAGAACTTCATACAATATCATGGACATCTGCATTGACAAAAAAGTATATATGTAAGTGAGAACTATGTATTTCCATAGATAAACGAACAATAACTAGTTTGCAAAGATTTAGAGCTAGTAGTACTACTCACTAGTTTTAGGTGGTTTAAACCATCAAAATCTGGTTTGCTCTCTTTGAAGGATCGTAAAACCTCTTCTCTAGCGCGCTCTTGCCACTCTTGATGCATACTTAATAAAACGATTGTCCATAACAGTAAGGTTGCTGTTGTTTCTTGTCCTGCAAAGTAAAAAATCTTGCACTCTTCTATGATGTCATCAATACTCATGATGTTCCCGTCTTTCATGGCTTCATGATCTTGAGCTTCTTTCAGATTAGACTCTATTAGTATGCTCAATAGATCTTCACTATGGACTACCCCATGTGATATAGTGTTCTCCCTCTCTTTTATTATTCCTCTTAGGATAGTTCTTACTTCTTCATATATAGCCTTCATTCTCTTGTATCTTTTTGAGGGTAAAAACCTATGAAATGAAAATAATTAATTTTAATGTGAACAATTATATACCATCCCCTAAGGGATATATATAGTTAAGGCAAGGAAGAAAACTTCATAATTAAGTTTTGAGGATTGGTTCACGGTAGGGACACTAAACTCCTTTAGTTTCTCTTAGGTCATGGGGTTGGAATTCCTGACTAATCCTTGGGAAAGTAGTATTGGACATTGATCAAGAAAAAAGGTGTCAAAGGTTCATAAATCTGCTATTATTGAAAAAAGTTGAAAATTTACAAGAGAAAAATTAGCTATTTGTGAAACATAAAATAATACCTTGAACCTGGGATGTAAGCAAATTGAGAACATTGGAAAAGAAGCTCCTGTTGTTTAGTCTGGAGTTCAAATATTTGTCTACCCACTTTGTAGTTACTACCAAATAGAGTCCTAGAGATTACATCTTCAGTTAGGCATTGGAGTTCAGGTGCTATATCCAGCTCAAAAGACCCCTCCAAAGCTAGCTTGTCCCATCTACTAATAAGCTCATTACAACTTGTATAGAACGCTGGCATCATCAGCTGCATTCAACAACAAACAAGTGGAATAATATATGGAGCAAATTAAAAACTAATTCATAATATAACCTTCAATCAAATATGATGGTTGTTCTATCTCTTTAATAAATGCATGATATAACATTATAACCTTGAGCTTTTCTTGATGGAAGGCTGGATTGATTATCTTCCTATGCTTAGACCATTTTTCCCCATTATAGCTCACAAGTCCAGTTACAAACAGCTTGACCACTGGATTTGGTTTCAACTTGGTGAAGTAGCCAAATTTGTTCGACAAAACATCCCTTACAAGATCTGGGTCCATAATGTCCACCCTTGGATTTCCTCCAACCCAAAATATGGACAATTTTCCTGCATTTCTCCAATTACAGATTCATCAATTAATATATTTACTTAACAAATATTTTTTGGCTTGTTCGATTAATTAATTCAAGTAATTCTTTTATTGCATGGAAACCGGTCGGAGATTGACGAGAAAAAGAGGAGAAAAAAAAATACTGCTACTCAAGGTACAAGTTTAACTTATCACACATCATAATGTTGAGTTACTAATTTCTATAAAGGATCTTGTGAATACTTATTTGTTTGATTTTCTCTTTAAACTCAATGTGTTGCACGGTCATCTTTTAATCGACAAATTAATTTCTATATTACTTCTACATTTTGCGTACTATCTTTTCATCACTTTCACGACTTCAACTGGTCAATAGACAATACTAGGAATCATTAATTATCCATCACTAATTTAGGTACTCAAGATTTGTAATCTTAGATAACATAATGGAAAACTCCACCTATGTTGTACACTATGTGCGCTACATAGCCGGTCCCAAGTCCGGATAAAGGAGGAGGACTACGACGCCCATTTTTCATACCGAAAATGGGTAAGGAGGTCCCAAACTCACTTTTCATACCCGAAAAGTGGGGGAGGGAGGCCCCAAGCTCATTTTTCATTTTTGAAAAATGGAAGATGGTCAGCTAGCGTAAAACTTTTGTCACTTTTCATGAAATGGATCAAACATATATAAACGTTGGGGCGTTCCCACCTAGCGACGCGCTGCACCGGAGCCCGGGTGTAGTGAGAAATGAGCAAGGGTGTGTTTCACATCGACGCCTGGGTGTGAAGAAAAATGAGCAAAGGTTCCCATATATACATAGGACGTGTGTGGGTAAAGAAGCTAGTCCCTTCACATCGTCGCCCGGATGCGAAGAAAAATGAGCAAGGGTTCCCACACAAAGGACGGGTGTGGGTAAAGAAGCTAGTTCAAAACAAACACAAAAACAAAAACAAAATCAAAGATACGGACACTAGATCTTTTAGACAAAATATAAATAGAAAAGGAAAACAAATACAAAGGGAGAAAAAATTCGTTTAGGAACATGGAACATAGGAACACTTACGGGGGAAGTCAATAGAGCTAGTAGATACCATGATTAGAAGGAGAGTCAATATTGCTTGCCTCAAGAGACAAAATGGGTAGGAGAAAAAGTAGAAATAGGAAGCACATGGTTTAAACTGTGGTACAGGGTATAGATAGAAAATGCAATGGAGTAGGAATTGTGGTGGATAATGATTATAAGGATAATGTTGTAGAGGTTAAAAGAATGGAGGATAGATCGATTCTAGTTAAATTAATTATTGGAGACGAAAAAATTAACATACTTAGCGCCTATGCACCACAAGTAGGATTAAGCGAGAGCATCAAACGCAAGTTTTGGGACGATATGGATGGATTTATGTAAAGTATACCATTAGATGAAAATGTTTTTATTGGAGGAGATTTAAATGGGCATGTCGGGGCAAGTAACGATAGGTTTGAGAGAGTTCATGGAGGTTTTGGTTACGGTAATAGAAATGAAGAAGAAGAATCAATCTTAGAATTTGCTTCAGCATACGATCTTGTCTTAGCTAATACTAGTTTTAGGAAGAGGGAGTCGCATATAATTACTTTTAGTAGTGGTCATAACAAGAGTCAAATAGATTTTCTTTTAACAAGAAAAATAGATAGAAAAATATGTAGAGACTGCAAAGTAATACCTGGTGAAGCACTTACTACCCAACATAAGTTAGTAGTACTAGATATTAAGCTAACACGACGACATAATATAAATAAAAGAGGTGCAACCTAAAACATAGTAAACAAGTAGAGTTTAGAGAAAAACTACTAAAGGAAAATATTTGGAATCTTGACTTAGATGCTAATACAATGTGGCTAGAAATGAGTAGTTGCATAAGGAAAGTGAGATCAAACGTATTAGGTATATCTAAAGGCTTGAGACCACCAAAGAAGGAAACATGGTGGTGGAATGAGGATGTCAACGAGCAATTAAGACTAAAAGAGAGATGTATAGGAAAATACTTAAGTGTCAAGATGAAGATGTGTACAATCAATATAGAGAAGCTAGAAAACAAGCTAAAAAAATAGTTAGTCAAGCTAAAACAAATTTCATGAAAGATCTATATACAAAGTTAGGTAATAGAGATGGCGAAAAATATATATATAGGCTAGCCAAATTAAGAAACAAAAAGAAACAAGACCTAAGTCATGTAAGATGTATTAAGGACGAAAATCAAAATGTTTTAACGCGCGAGGAGGATATTAAGGAGAGATGGAGAAGTCATTTCGATAGTCATTTAATGATGGTCAAGTTGATACTATAATAGATGAAACCCACACCAAGAAAGAAATGTAAACTATACACGCAATATTAGAATTGTAGAAGTTAAAGAGGCATTGAAAAGAATGAAAATAGGGAAAGCATGTGGCCCAGATGAAATACCCATTGAGGTTTGGAAATGCTTAGGAGAAATTGGATTGACTTGGTTAACAAAACTTTTCAATAAAATTTTAAAATCAAAACGGATGCCAATGGATTGGAGAAGAAGCACGCTTGTGCCAATCTTCAAAAACAAAGGAGACATTCAAAGTTGCTCAAACTATCGGGGAATTAAACTTATGAGTCACACTATGAAACTTTGGGAGAGGATAATTGATAATAGGCTAAGGAGAGAAACAAAATATCAGAGAACCAATTTGGTTTCATGCCTGGGAGGTCAACTATGGAGGCGATTTTTCTTGTAAGACGATTGTTAGAAAAATATAGAGAATAAAAAAAAGATCTTCATATGGTATTCGTAGATTTAGAAAAAAACATATGATAGGGTCCCTAGAGATGTTCTTTGGTGGGTTCTAGAAAGAAAAATAGTGCATGCTAGATACATAGACACTATTAAGGATATGTATGATGGAGTAGTAACGAGTATAAAGACATTTGGAGGAGCTACAAAAGAATTTCCCATTACGATAGGACTACATCAAGGATCGGCTTTAAACTCATATCTATTTACTTTAGTTATAGATGAACAAACTAGACATATTCAAGAGGATATACCATGGTGTATGCTATTTGCGGATGATATTGTCTTAGTGGATGAAACTAAAGATGGAGTGAATAGGAAATTAGAACTCGGAGGAATACATTAGAATCTAAAGGCTTTAAGTTGAGTAGGACGAAAACCGAATACATGCACTGTGAGTTTAGAAACACTAGACATCGAGATGACGGAGTGGTAAAATTAGGGGAAGTAGAAGTTCCTAAGGTAAACCACTTTAGGTACCTATGATCGATCATACACAATGATGGTAACATTGAGAATGATGTCACACATAGAATTTAAGCTGGATGGAAGAAATGGCGGAGTACAACAATGTTGATTTGTGATCGAAATGTTCCTACTACGTTAAAAGGAAAATTTTATAGGACCGCAATTAGGCCAGCTATGCTCTATAGAAGTGAATGTTGGGCGGTAAAGCAACAACAATTACATAAAATGAACGTAGCAGAAATGAGGATGCTTAGGTGGATGTGTGGTAAAACTCGTAAAGATAGAATAAGAAATATATAAATTCAAAGACAAGTAGGAGTAGCACCAATTGATACAAAGATTAGGGAAGGGCGGTTGCGGTGGTTTGGTCACTTGCAAAGACGGCCTACAAATGCCCCAACTAGAAAACCTGACTCAATAGAGACTGTAGAAATTCGACGAGGTAGTGGCAGACCAAAGTTAACATGGGATACATTAATTAGGAGGGATTTGAATGGTTTGGAAAGCTCACCATCAATTGCACTTAATCGAGCACAATGGAAAAGTTTGATCCATGTAGCCGACCCCAGTTAATTTGGGATTGAGGCTATGTTGTTGTTGTTGTTGTAGATAACATAATGGAAGTTGTTGTTATTGTTATTAATTGTTGCTAAATTTATGTCTGGTTGTACATTTTTCGTTTTTTGTTTATCAATATATTAGTTATTGAATGTCTTGACTGACATGCACTAAGATCTACCTTAAAATCCTAAAGTTATGACTGAATGGTAAATTTCATTAAGGTTTGTAATGGCAACACAAAGTCTCTTAGGACAAACCAAGCCAAGCCAATCCAACCCATTTTCGTTATATAGGTTACATGCATAAATATATGGGTGGGAGTTGGTTTTGAGAGATGTTTTCTTTTACAACATTAATGGAATAATGTTTTTCGAGAGATGTATAAACTTGAAATAATAATATGCTATAATATCAATTATATATTTAATTAAGTTTGAACGATTTAGCCCTTAATTACATTTATTTAATTTTCTAAAAGATACTTTTCTTTAGTGACGAGTTGTTCTCGTAGAGTTTGTCCAAGAAGAATAAAGCTTCTACGACCATGTTCTTTAATAAGATATTTTCTCTTGTTCTTATTTCTCTTGATTGTTTTTTTCTTGTTTGATCTATGTTTTTATTTGGCATAAGCCTTGAATAGCCAGAGTGTATTAGACTAAACCATTAGTTTCATTGTAATCTGAAGTGTTGTGTATATCGAGGTGTATCATGTGGTTGTAATAGGAGTGAGTGTGAGAACAAGTGATCTTTTGTGTACAAGATTAGATGACTGTGGTTTGCCAAGTCAATCTGATCTAACGGTGTGAAATGTATTTGTATCACTAATATAAATACCAACAATCACTCATGTTCAAATAAGTTGAACAGAGAGCATCTTCAGCTCTTTCAACGTCGACTCTAGGGTTTCATTTCTGGGCGTTTACATGGTATCAGAGCCTCTTGGCTCACACCGACGAGAGTAATTCTGGAGTCGATAGGTTTCAATCTGACCATTTCATGCTTGGTTCGTGAGTTGGTGAAGAGATTCTTCAAACGAAGTTTGTTCGTTGAAGAATTGCTGATTAGGAGGCGTTCTTACCAGATCTGAAGAAGAAAAAGTCAGATCTAAGTCGAGAAAGCTAAGATCTAGGTGTGAAGCAACTAGATCTAAAGGTTAGACAACTAGATATGAAGTGTGATGCCTTGATTTCTTGATAGATCTAGGTGTGAAACAACTAGATCTAAAGGTTAGACAACTAGATATGAAGTGTGATGCCTTGATTTCTTGATTCAAAGAATTAGGGATTTAATATTTGGTTGTATAAAAGTAAGATATGCTGTGCAAGATTATCTGTTTTTCTTGGACTTAGATCTGATAGATCTGAGTCTAATGTTGAGATTTCATGGTTGAGAGTTGAGATCTTGTAGTCATGGCGATTGGATCTGGTGTGTTCGAGATTGGTTCACCATCATCATCTGTGTCTACTGGAAGTTCTGGCTCTGGAGGTTCTCCATATTCGTTGTTTGGAAACTCGTTGAGTCAGTTCGTCACTGTAAAACTTTAAGAAACAAATTATTTGTTGTGGAAGTTGATTGTAGTTCCGCTATTTATCAAGGTTTTGAGTTGGACGTTTATCTGTTTGGAACAGTCTCAATTCCTGAGAAGATGAAAGATGGTTCTCCTAATCCAGAATATCGAATCTGGTTTAATAGAGATAGGTTTTTATACTTAGCTGGTTGATCAATGCATTAGAACCAGAGTTAGCAACAAACATTATTGGAAATATTCCAAAGGTGACAGCAAATGAATCGTGGTTGGCGATTAAGAATTATTGTGGATCTAACAACAGAATTCAGATTCAAAGTCTTAAGAAGGCACTACATACAACCAAGAAGTGAAATTCAAAGATGACTGAGTACTTGTCTAAGATGAAAGGAATTGCTGATAAAATGGCAGTTGGTGGATCTCCAGTGAGTGTAGTTGATCTAATATCAAGTATCTTGATTGGATTAGATCGAGATTATCTGGCTATTTCCACATTCTTGAATGGACAACCATATATTCAGTGGCAGGAGTTTCGTGCTTCATTGATGAGCTTCGAATCTACCCTGGAGCAGTATGATGTAGCTCAGGGAATCAATTCTTTAGAAACTCATGATAGTGGTCATTCACAAAACTCGGCTAAGGTGAAGTCTCATGGTACTGGGAATGGAAGCTCAGGAAATAGATGAGGATTTCATAATCGTGGCCGTAGTGGAGGAAGATTTAAGAATAGAGGCAGTTTTCAATTTCAAAACAATAATCGCCCCACATGTCAGATTTGTACAAAGGTTGGACATACTCATTTCTATGATCTGTTACTATCGTGGTGACTTAATATATGGGTTCTACTTCTAGTAAGACCGACTCCACAAGCTCGTTTTATTGGTGGTGCTCCATCATCTCAGCCTCCACCTCCTCCTTCTTCATTCTTTACTGCTGCTGCTAAGACTCCTTCAGACTTTTCCTGGTATATGGACAGTGGAGCTACATCACATATCACAGCTGATCAGTCTCAATTGATGAGTAATTCTGCCTATTCAGGTAACCAAACTTTAATGGTTGGTAATGGTCAGCATTTACACATAACCAATGAGGTTTTGCTTCAAGGCACCCTCTAAAATGGTCTGTATCGCATTTCTGCACCTTCTGAGTCTACTTATTCATCGTCTGCTGCATTCTTTGTGTCAAATAAAGGTTTGTCCACACCGTTGCACTCTAGGTTGGGTCATCCTACTCAGAAAACTCTTCAGCGGGTTTTACATAAGTGTTTACATATTACTTCTGAGTCTGTAAATAATTCATGTGGTTCATGTCCATTGGGTAAAATTCATGCCCTTCCTTTCAAAACTTCTGCACATAAGGCTACTCATGTTCTTGATTTGATACATACTAATTTGTGGGGTCCTGCACCTCATACGTCTCCTACTGGTTTTAACTACTACATTCATTTTATTGATGATTGTACTCGTTTTACTTGGATATATCCTTTGAAATTGAAGTCAGATGCTTTCAATGCTTTTATTCATTTTCAAACTTTGGTTGAAAATCAGTTTTGTACTACTATCAAGTTTGTCCAGTCTGATTGGGGTGAGGAATATCGTTTTTTCAGTCATTTCTTGACTCTCATGGGATTCTTTTTCAACATCATTGTCCTCATACCCATGAACAAAATGGTCGAGCTGAAAGAAAGCATCGTCACATTATTGAAACGAGTCTGGCTTTACTTGCTCATGGAAGTTACCTTTGCAATATTGGTGGGATGCTTGTGAAATTGCGGTTTTTCTTATTAACAGACTTCCTACCAATGTCTTAAAAGGAGTGTATCCATTTGAAAAATTGTATGGGAATAAGCCTGATTATTCTCTTCTTCGTATTTTTGTTTGTTGTTGTTATCTATACCTTCGACCCTATAATCAACACAAGTTTCAGTTTCGTTCTGAAAAATGATCGTTTTGGGGTATAGTTCTAAACACAAAGGATATAAATGTTTGAGCAAATACGAGAGATTTTATATTACACCAAATGTTATTTTTTCATGAACATGAGTTTCCTTATGCCGAGTTGTTTGGGTCTTCTGCAACTAAAGGTTTGTCATAAGTTTCACCAAGTTCTTTTCCTTTACCTATTCCCGAGTCATTACAAACAGGTTCATGTGGTATACGTAGAATTGCCCAAAAATCTCTAAAATCCCTTGGCTATCATCATGGAAATTTCTTAACCTTTATTATTTGAATCTCGTTCTTCCAACGGCTCCTTTCTAGCTACTGCTATCGGGTATGAACTTATATGCAAGCGTAAGCGCAGGAAGAGAATTGGTGTAAGTAAAGAATACTGATGGAGTTCAGGTTACTTGTATCTCGACTGACAAGGATTTCCTATGGTCGAGTCACACTGCAGCTCGAACGAATGTGATAGGCATGAAGTTCTCGAGCGAAAGTGAGAGGTCAAATAAGAGCCTCTCCTTACGTCGAGTAGCTTTCGTCTCTAACCGTGTTTAATTCCTTAAAACAGGATCATCGACCCATACCGTGGGACCCACACCGTGATATGTCCATTGACCAAGGCAAGGACCGAGGTATATTTTATTTTTGTTGTGATGTATGCCTAGTGTATTGTATATGTGTGGACTATTAAGTCAATTTTATACGGGTGTACATGTATCGAGACGAGCGGGGACGTACCTCGAGTCGCGTGTCGACGTGGGATCGAGGTAGCGACATATGGGGTAAGCTTAATTATTTTGAACAATGTCGGTTTCGTAAGTGGCTTTAGTGTGGTCACATTTAGTTAAACATTAATGTGCATAAAGTTAGGAAAATAAAACAATGTTCACAAGATATGCATCGAGACACGCATTAACTCATCAAGAGACAAGGAGTCAACTTGTGGAGTCACTAAATTATGACTTGAGGGACAAGTGTGACAAGGTAGTCCACTAGTTAAACGTCGAGATACATGTGCACACAATGATTAATGGCTAAAGTTTAAACATATCAACATGGTCAAATGAACCTATAAGTCAAAAAATTTGGTTTCTTATCTTCATCAAATCGTTGCTAGGAGGAGAGAGAGAAAGAAGAGGGTGCTGGAGTGACTTGGAGAAGATGAGAAGTGAAACTCATTGAAGGTTGAGTGAAGAAGAAGAGTTATTCAAGCTAGGTAACTTCTCCACTCCATAAACTTTGTGAATTCGTGAATTGGATGTTGTTGTTGTTGTTTTGTGTTGGGATGGGTGTTAGGGATCTCTTGTGGTGTGTATGAGGGTCCCTAAGGTGATAACAAGGCTTATGTGTCATAAAAACCCAAGATTCAAAGTGCGAGAATTATGGGTTCTGCACACATATAACGCCGCTAGGTTGATAATTCTAGCACGTTAATGTTAATTAGCGCGTTATATATGTGGAGTAGCGAGCTAATGTTCAATTAGCGCGTTAATGTCGAAAACTAGTGCGCTAATCTTGATTAGCGCGCTATAGGTGTAAAATAGCGCGCTAATTGCCCATGTTAGTACAAAAATCAGCAAAGTCCAAACGTGGTTTAAACAACTATAAATGAGTCTAAGCTCACTCTAAAACCTATCAAACAACTCCAGGGAACTAAAATGAGATCTCAGAAGTATGGAAACGCATTTCGAAGTGTCTAGGGATCGGATAGGCTAGGACAAGGGTTGTGAATTGTAAGTAAAGCTGTGAAAATTCTGTATTTCATTTCATTGACTCATATCATATTATGGTCTATTTGTAGACATTGCTACTTGTAATCTCACATTATGTTGTTCTTGTGTTTATTCATATTTGAATATTGTTGACATGATGTCTTGCGAAATGTTTCATTGATTCCAATTCCTACTCTTGATGTTGTTCTTGATAGATAATTGATGAAAAACATTGCTATTGGAATAATTTGGATTTGATTAGACTTGTATTATATTTCTTTGGGCTTTGTAGCCTATCTAGTTTTGGAATCTTAGAGAATTGAAATTATTTGTCTTGGAAAAATAAAGTAGGGATTATCTAGTGTCCATTGCACGAGAGATGCGTGGTTCACGGGGACATGAGTCTACGAGTGGGGTTCCGACACTCACCATTACATTTGCGCCACACACGAGTTATGGGACTCGGGGTGATTGGCAAGAATGAGATAGATGATTTGTATGCGTGAGGCGCTTAAACTTCGGCTTTGGTGTGGAATATGTTGAGCGCAACTCCATATAGTAGTGAGAAAGGTTAGGTGATAGTTCTCACCGCCGACCAGACGTAGATCATCTCGATTTAGCCTGTGTTAGTCTATACATTCTTAACTGTGATACTTATTGGCATTACTTGTTTAAGCAATTCTTTAGCTACTTAATGCTTTTAAATAATTGTCTTATATTTTGGAAACGTGACATAAAATTCTCCAGTTATTACTTAAATATTATTATACTCACCGTCTAGTTTGTGATGGTGGGTGTAGGTCCGTCAGCAAACGAGATAGGAAGGAGATAAGATCGACGACTTCCTTTGAGCACTTGGCGATTCTTCTATCTCATTTTGCATAACTTGACTTTTGTTGTATTATCTTTGCTTATGTTTTTACAGTATATTTTGGGTTGTACATTGGGTTTAGTGTATAGTTCACTTTTTTGAGACATATATACATGCATGTGATACTGTATTTTTCCTGATTTTCCACACTTAGGATTTTGAATAATAAAAGCTTCTGCATAATCTTTAAAATATGTAATAATATTAAAATGACTAAAAGTTTTAATTAACTCTGAAATCTAATAATATCTGAACATGTGTTCTGAGGAATATAGAGACGAAAGGCTGACTAATACGTAATTAAGTCTTATGTGGTTAGGGTTAACGCTTGATTATGGGATTAGGCCGGGCGGTGCCATGTTTAGAAGTTGGGGCCGTCACAGTATCTCCCAATCCTATTGAGTTTGGGGTTTCTTATGTAAGTTTTGTTTCATCTCCAAGTCCTCCTGTTGATTCATCTTCTACTCAGTCTTCTTCACATGGGGATACGTCTGTCTCACAGTCTAGTTCTCCTAATGCTAGTGTCCCATACGACACTCATCCTATGATAACTAGAGCTAAGGATGGAATTTGCATGCGTAAGGTGTTTTTGGCTACTACTGCAGATATCACTCTTAAGATTCCTAAGTCAGTCGACGTAGCTCTCCAAGTTCCAAAGTGGAAGGAAGCTATGGACAAGGAATATCAGGCCTTGGTACGTACTTGTACTTAGTCCCTAGTGTCTCCTACTTCTAACCAGAACATAGTGGGTAATAAGTGGATTTTCTCCATTAAAAAGAACTCAGATGGGTCAGTAAATCAATACAAAGCTAGATTGGTCGCTAAAGAGTTCAAACAAGTCCCTGGTATTGATTTTGATGAGACCTACAGCCCTGTTGTCAAAGCATCAACCATCTGAGTTATTCTGTCTCTTGTTGTCCAGTATGGTTGGTCTCTTCAACAACTTGATATGAATAATGCTTTTTTGAATACACTTGTTGAAGAAGTGTTTACTCATCAACCAGTTAGTTATGTGAGTCCTTGTCATCCTGAAGCTGTCTGCAAACTTCATAAAGCCTTATATGGCCTTCGCTAAGCTCCTAGAGCTTGATTTGATGAACTGAAGTCTACTTTGGTGTCGTGGGGTTTTTGCAATTCTAAATCAGACAATTCACTATTCATTTTACATGAGGGACAACATGTGTTGTATGTTCCAGTGTATGTGGATGACATTATAATAACTGGCTCAAACTCTGCTTTCATTCAATCCTTCATCAATAGGTTGAATGTGCAGTTTGCTTTAAAGGATATTGGAGAACTCAATCTTTTCTTGGGTATGGAAGCTAGGAGAACTGATAAAGGTCTTTACTTAACTCAATCTACCTACATTCAACAACTGTTACTGAAAGGGGGAATGGCTAATGCCAAACCCATTGATACCCCTTTTTCAGTTTCCAAACGGTTGTATAATGATGGTAGTGCTTCTTTTGATAATAAAAGTCTCTATTGAAGTCTTCTTGGGGTATTTTGTCAATACTCGGCCAAACATTGCCTTTATTGTTAATCGATTGAGTAAATTCCAACGGCATCCCACTGTTACTCATTGGCAAGCACTGAAAAGAGTATTGCGTTACTTGAAAGGGGCTCATTGCGATATGGGATTGTGGTTTCGTCTGATTCTTCTCTTTATATCACTTGGGTATATCGATGCCGATCGGGCGACCTCACAGATGACAGAGAGATCGATTGCGGTGTTTTGCGATCTTTTTTTGGGTTGTAATCACGGTGGCTCTGATGATCGAAGAAACAACAAGTGGTTGCCAAGTCCAGTACTGAGTCGGAGTGTCGGGGTTTGGCTCATGTCTCCGCTGAGATCACTTGGTTGCAATCGTTAATTTCTAAACTTCATGTTCCGGTTTCGACTACTCCAATTGTTTGATGTGACAATATGAGTGCAGCGGCGTTGGCCAAAAATCCAGTTTACCATGCGAGGACGAAACGCATTGAACTTGACATCCATTTTGTCCACGATAAGGTGTTATCGGGACAACTAGATGTTCATCATGTTCCATCTATCGATCAGGTAGCTGATATATTCAAAAAGGCTTTTTCCGCATCTCAAATCAGTTATCTAAGTGACGAACTCTGTTTAGTTGCTTTACCCTTTTGTTTGAGGGGGATATTAGAGTAAACCATTAGTTTGATTGTAATCTGAAGTGTTGTGTATATCAAGATGTATCATGTGGTTGTAATATGAGTGAGTGTGAGAATAAAACAATAAGAAATAGAGTATTCTTATCTTATATCAATATTCAATCATGATGAACAAACAAAAAAGGCAACAGAACATGAAAGCAGAATGAAAATGACAAAAAAGCTTTCACATTCAATATTGACTCAATAAAACAATAAGAAATAAAAACTCGAGTACATGAGACATAAAAGTTGAATAACTTTTTATTTTGGCATCAAATGGATTGAGAGATGACAATAAGAGAGAAGTAACTGTCGTATGATGTTCTGCTTAATTTAACAATTATACATAGTTATTAATAGCGATTAGATTGAGTGGTTGTGAGTTAATGTCCCTTAATTAAATTTCTTAAAGAAAAATAGAACATATAGATGGGTAAGGAATTAATTACAATATGATGTTAGAATTACTACTGTAATCATTAAGGCCCAAAAATGTACATCTTAGTGTATAAGGTTTAAGATCATACCATATTTCTGAACAGTCTGATGAAGAAAAGGAAGAACTCTAGGCACAATCGAGTGCGTGAAGCCAGTCATCGGCTTAGCTTTAGCTTCAAGTGAAGCAGCACCATTTTCTGCAACATTTCCATGTATCAACCTGTAAGGAGGGCCTCTTATGCCTTGCTTCCTAAAGTATCTCTCTAGCCTTCTCGGCTTCCACCACACCCAATTAAACACTTTCCATACACACAAAACTATCGCAACGACAGAGCACACAACTCTAATCATATTAATTTGTTCTTGCACCACAATTACCTTATCGATCATGCATTCTAAGGTATGTGATTTTGTCTAGCTAGCTATTTAGGCTCCTTTATATGATGAAATGTATTCGGCGAGAGTATGCTAGAGACAATCTAATTTGGATAAATTTCTAAGCATGCTGCGATGAGGTTAATGAACATATGAACCTATGTGAGAAATGTGAGAATATTCTCTGTTTTCTAATTTTGTTGAAGAACTTATTTTGAGTATAATCCACAAGCAATCATTGAAATGTGACAAACTATGTGGCCAGTTTAAATTTTTGCAGAAAGTCAGACCTGATTCGGATGTTCGGCATCCTAAAATATGCAAATTAAAGAATTCAAGCATAATTAGACAACTGTGAGAAATTTAAAATAAGCAGTGCCGAAAGGAACATAAGAGTATTTGCAGGACTAGGAAAACAACAAAAGGAAAACATAGAGAGGAGCGTTCACAGTTTGTGGTGGTGTTTATTGATGGAATGAAATGCAAGAGCATTAAAAGGAACTGAAAAACAACAAAGAGAAAAAAAGGTGCGGCTTTGTTGGAGTTGAAGGAATGCAAGAGTATTCTTAGGAATATGACTCAACAAAGGGAATGTAGAACATTGCCTTGGTGCAGCGTTTGGGACCCACTAGTTATTCACTTGAAATCTTCTTATTTTCCAAAGCACTATCTTTTTTTTTTTTTTTTTTTTTTTTTTTTTTTTGATAAGAAAGAAACACAACTTGCCCGCTATGAGTCTCAAACTCCCTGCCTCTTACCCAAGTAATATCTCTTGTGCGTTGGGGTATGTCTCCTATGGGATACTTGGGGGTGGAAGTGCAAGTTGAGTCTTGGTTGGTATCGGATGAGATGCTTAGAGATTTCTATGTAGAATTTCAAATTTACTTGCCCATTTTAGTACTGTTTGGATGTAAAACGCTCTCAAGGGAGGACTGCTCCAGTTGGAATATTGGCATGGCAGTATATGGCACCTTGCTCATGTCCTTAATGAATCAAGTCACACGCCAAGGTGACTTGCTGACGATCGATTCTTATTAAAATCCGACACATATGTGGACAAAGCCTTAGCCTAGAGAAAAGAATGTGTATCTCGGAATTGAGGAATGTTCACATAGCATAAGCCCGATGCATGGATGGAATCATGCAAGGGAGTTATTCTGTGTCTTATAGCAAGAAAAAATTCAAGTCGAGGTGGGTATCGATTTGTTGAGGAGCTTAAATCAGACGGATCCGATCCACATCACGAGATTACCTTAATTTCAAGGTCTTGATCCAAATATCAGTTTTTAGTGAGGTCTGTGAGGGTTGATAGGTTTTGAATGGCCGCCTCGACGTTATGGTTCCCTATGTCAGTATTGGTCCCCAAAACATATTTTTTGATCCTTGAACTTTAAGTTTTTTATGTTTTTGGTTCCTGAACTTTTATTAAGTTTTTTATGTTTTTGGTCCCTGAACTTATATTAGAGTTTTTTATGATTTTGGTCCTTGAACTTTGAGTTTCTTATGTTTTGGGAGAAAATTAATTTTTTTTTCGACTTTTGTCGATTTGAGTCGTTCGGTTCAATAATATAAACAACTTTACTCTTCTTGACTAGTCATACGACAGTTTTGTTACCCACGTTGGTGAAATTTAACATTTTAAATTGTGGAAGGACTAAATGTAGAATCATTGTGAAAGTTCAAGGACCAAATGTGTAGTAATAAAAGTTCAGGGACCAAAAGCATAAAAAACACAAAGTTCAATGACCAAATCATTAGTTTTGCCTATTTTTTACTATAGTATATCTTATATCATGTTATCACAAGTATTCTCATAGCATAAAAAGCTCTGAAATATCACTGAATCTTTGAAAATTGAATTGAGATTAAAAGAACATAGACATTTTCTATCATTTATTGCATTATAACTAGATATGCATTCCAGTGTACCTTAGGAAAGTCTTTTTCCTTGTAAAGTCTGACATTCGCAATTTATAATGTATTTTCCTTCTATAGTCTAACTCTATGTGTATAAATATATGGGTCTTGTACATAACGTACATCACTAGCTGCTGAAAGTTAGAGTGAGAGAGTGTGCATTGTTGACATAGAAATTGTTCACAGAGGTAACTAAGAACACACAAGTTGTGTGATTTGTTTATTCAATCATAACATTAGTTCTGTATTACAACTATATATATATATAGGTGCAGGTGTACACAATAATACAACTACTTAACTAACTCCTTTAACCAAGTAAGCCTATTAAACTCACTTGGTACTAACACATAGTACACAACCAACATAGTCTTCAGAAATCAAAATGGGCGGAGTGATTAGGTGGTTCAGGAACGTTTTGGGTATGAAGAAGGAAGAGAAGAGAGTCTAAATAAACATTAAACTAAGAAACAATTTTAGAGAATCGTGCTCTTCTCCAACAATGAGACAAAGCATCTATGTTCTTTCTATTACCCCTATAAAAGTGTCTTAACAATTTTTACGTGAAATAAATCCTTATTTTCGTGCGTTGAAGTAGTTGAAAAACTTGCAAGGTTCAAGCAATTCAACTCCAAAGGGCCTTGACATTTTGTAATAGCGAGATAGTCTCATGCTTAAGCTCATGCATAAGAACATATATATATATATAACACTCTTCACACTCTTCAAACGTTCGATTGAGTCCATACAAACTTCTAATATTGTATGAGAGCGTCCAAAAGTTTAACACTCTATGAAAGATCCAAGGCGTACAAGTTACAACCCCATGAATTGAAGACTAATTAAACAGGGCCTAATAAAATCTAACGCTTAGTTAGTCCATGAATTAAGGTCCAAAGTCTGGGAATAGGAGCCAAGTCATAACAATGAAGAATTTTGGAGTGACAACTCCAAAAGCCTATGAAAATTTTGGAAAGCTAGCTAATCTTTGCTTCAAAATTCAAACTTTACTATACATGCATGTAAATGTAAATGATATTGAGAAAATAACTAAGATGACAAATTAACAAAGATCCATCATAGGTAGTGAAGATGTGATGATATCAGAGCTTGTGAAAGACGACTTGTGCACCATGTTGAGGTTGAATATTTTGGGTCAAGTGAGGAGCATGGACATAAGTTGAGGAAAGCTTGAAAGAAAAATGTTGTAGTATCATAGTTAAAGCTATCTTTGCTTCTATAATTGCAAATTGTTGGCCAATGCATATTCGAGGACCCCAACCAAATGGGAAGAATGAAGATTTATATTTTGCTGCCTTTGAAATTCCTTCTGAAAACCTCTCTGGATTGAATTTTTCGGCATCTTCCCCCCAAATGTCGCGATTATGATGAATAAGAAGTATTGGCAATCCAATTAGTACTCCTGATGGGAGATTGATTTCTCCTAGCTTCATTGGCTTATCGGTGAATCGCTTAAGAGAAGTAACAGGTGGATATAACCTAAGTACTTCATAGAGAATCATGGACACCTGCATTATGTTAAATTAGTTTGTGCATTAGCGTTAATTTAGAGCTACAAACTATACTATATGTTAAAATGATTTCTGAAAGAACAAAAAACTATATAATAAAATGATAACACATGACCATGACAAAGCCAAAAAATCAAGTCAAGTGAACTTTTAACTATGTCGGTTGTCAAGGAGGGGGGAGGGAGGCAAGCGCAACAATTATATAATGATACTATAGGGAGGTGTTGAGGGTAGAGTATCGAACGAATTAAAAGGCTCAACTACCAAAAGAAATGAAGTTAGAATACTCACAATTTTTAGGTTGGTTAAGCCATCGAAATTCGGTTTCTCTGTTCCAAAGACTTGCAAGACTTCTTCTCTAGCGCGTTGTTGCCACTCTTGGTTCATGCTCAACAAAACAATGGTCCAAACAAGTAAGTTTGATGTGGTTTCTTGTCCTGCCAAGTAGAATAGCTTGCACTCCTCTATTATGTCTTCAACACTCATTCTTCCATTCTTGACATTTCTATGCTCTTGAATTTCTTTAATATTGGAATCAATTAACAAGTTCAACAAGTCTTCATTATGCATTTCTCCAAGCCTTATAGCCTTCTCCCTATCATTTATCATTCCTCTTAGTATGTTACTTATTTCTTTATGTATGTCCTTCATTCGCTTGTTTCCTTTTGTCGGTAAAAACCTGTGAAATGAAAATTATTAGTTTCAATTTCAAATGGAACATCGGTTTCAGGGTAACCGAAGCATATATGCATAGAGTGGAAACGTTTGATCTATGTAGCTAACTCCAACTAATTTGGTTTGAAGCTCTATTATTATTGTATATAATCGAACGGTCTACCAATGAAAAACTTTACAAGTCCAAAGTAAACATATATACCTGGAACCGGGGATGTAAGCAGATTGGAGACCTTGATTGAGAAGCTCCATTTGTTGAGTTTGTAGTTCAAATATTCGTTTGCCTTGTTCATAGTTACTACTGAAAGCAGCCCTAGAGATTACATCTCTAGTTAGCAGTTTTAACTCAGGTACTACATCCAATTCACAAGGTCCCTCCAAAGTTCTCTTCTCCAATTTACTAATTAGCTCATCAGAACAAGCATAGAACGCTGACAGCATCAACTGCATATTCAACAAACCAACAAAAAATGATTTACAAGAAAGCAATTGACACAAAATGTTGACAATATATATATATGTTGGAAGAGATCTGCTTTTTCGACTCACTTAGGCATGCCAAATTGGCACACCCTTGATTGTGACCCTTGATTCTTGTATCGACGTGTGTGCGGTTTCGTGTGCATCTAAGGGATTCCCAATGAGTGCTTGCCAAATTGGCGTGTTAAAAGTGGGTCAAAATAGCAGGAATCAAAGACAACTTGATGATAACAAAGGATATAAGCGTGTATTTCTCAAAATATAATAGAGGTTTTTATGAGTAAGATCTCACACCAGTATGCTCAATGTGTTTTAAGTAGAATGAAAGAAAGGAGGGTTACAGAATATAGTCAATATACATATTCTCTTGTCTTGTCCCCAAGGGGTGTGTGTGGTGACAAAGAGATGAGTATGAGGTAGAGGTTGTAGATTCAAATCTTGGTAGTTATATTATATTCTTTTAGTTTCTCTTAAGTGGTTGGGGCGCTCGATTATCCCGCAGGATTAGTTGAACCATAGTGAGGAGCTGAGACAGGTTAAGACACCCATATATATAGAAAAAGGCATTATATAGTGGAAAATATCAGTATTGGCAGAGATATGTTAGCTTGCGCGGCCTAGTCCCACAATGTATGAATTGACACATAACTTAATGTATTAACTGAGAGGGTAGTAAACCTTGAGCTTCTCTTGATGGAAGGCTGGATTGATGATCTTTCTGTGCCTAGCCCATTTTTCCCCATTGTAGCTTGCAAGTCCAGATACAAACAGCTTGGTAATTGGATTTGGTTTCATCTTGGTGAAGTGACCATTGTTTGACAAAACTTCCTTTACAAGATCCGGGTCCATTACATTTACTCTTGGAATTCCTCCAACCCAAAATAAGGACAATTTTCCTGCATTTCCACAGTAACAAAGATGTCATGACCTAATCAATTGTATATTATTGCTAGTCCTATATATATGTATATATATATATATATATATATATATATATATATATATATAAGAAATTATTAAAAGATCATCAATTGTCATTTTATACATTGTTTTGCCTACAAGAGTAAAGTTGTGTGGAATGGGATGCTCGTTGTACACTAACAAGGTTTTAATTTCAAGGTTCTAATTCTGATGTACTATATATGCATAGAACAATTATTGTTGGGAGAGTCCCCTACTATATATATGTCTGAGTCCGACGTTAATACTCATACTCAATGTAGTAATCTGAATACTAAAGTTTACAAGATAAAAAAATAAAAGAGGAAATATATAGTATATCAAGAATTGTGCATATATAAATGAAGATTACCATATTTCTCAACAATTTGATGGAGGAAAGGAAAAACTCTTGGCGCAATAGAGTGAGGAGAGAAGCTCTCCATGGGCTTAGCTTTAGCTTTTTTAGTAGCAACAGCATTCTCTTTAATATTTCCATGTATGAGCTTATAAGAAGGACCCTCTATGCCTTGCTCTTTGAAATACCTCTCGAGCCTCTTAGGCTTCCACCAAACCCAATCAAACACCTTCCATGCACACAAAATCAAAATACATGCACTCACAAATAAAACTAAACTTAACATGATCGATCTTCTAACACCTTCCCTAATTTTCCTACCAAATGTGTGCATGAACTCACAAAAAAGCTAGCTAATGAAGTCATTTATATAGCGTGGAGTGAGTTTTGGTGAATATAGGAGTGGATGACGTCTGTGCTTGCACAGGAGGGATGGACTTTTAAAGACTTTTGATTGATGATCTTTTGTTTCTTCTTTCGTGGGACTTTCTTTTGAGAGGTAAAGGTCAATTATTTAAAATATACATAGAAGTCAAAAATCAACCGTCAAGAACGTGACTAATCAAATATTTATCAATATCTATCTATGTGGAAATGCTACAATAACGCCCTAAAGTCATATTAGGTGTGTGTGACTTTGGATGTACGCACACGTATAATTTTGGTGATAACATACGGATGTGTATCCTAAGACACGCACTAACGGACGGCTTGATGGTTGAAGCCCACCCTATAACAAGATGGTCATGGGTTTTTGACTTGGGAATTCTGGATAGTACCAAAAGGAGAGCACTTACCCATTTGCCCAACGGTCGACACTCCTTTTAATTAAAATTTCATCTCTTCACTCGATTTTTTAGGCCTACCGTTGCTAACTAGGCTCCTCGTTCTAAAAGAAAAGTGGGAACAAACCTTTGAACCTCTCTCTTTGCTCTTCCTTGTGATTATAGATCTTGAGTCATCGTCCATTTTCACTTTTTTATCGGCGATAGTTCCAATCGAATCTTTCTGTGTTTGATTCATTCAATAAATTAATTGCAGATATGTTCAGATATGTGAAGATTGGTTCATTCTTACTACGGTACATCTTTCAAAGATTGTTCGTGGATCTGTGTGGTTGCTGGATTGGTGATTTTTTTTGGATTTTTGCATTTCATAAGTAGTTTTACTTTCTCTAGTTGGAAGTTTTGATTTTGTCTTCTTTTTATTGGAAGCTTAGGTTTCCTTCCCTCGCCGAAAATTGTGTTTGTCGTTATGTGGTTTTAGTAGTGTTTGCGTACATTCATGTGTTTCAGATGTTTGTAGAGAACAATCCTCGATTATCACAATATTTCATTATTACGGTCACATTTACAACCAAATTCTTGACAAATAGATGTTCTTTTGAACTAATACGATTAGTGAATCAGTGTAATTATATTAGTGCAATTGGTTTCATATCTGGTCCTATGTCACGTATGTTAGTCATTAAACATTAATGATCTTTGTGTGAACAAACACAAAGATCATCTAATCTAAATTGCGGAAATAAAATAAGAATTACCTCCAGCCATTGTTGTTCTTTCCAAAGCTTGATCTTCCAATTTCTTCTTCTCCTCTCCTTAATGGTGTTCGGAGTCAAAACCTTTTTCAGAGAGTGAAATTGGGGACCAAACTACGTTGATTAATATCCCAAAAGATAACCGCCCATCAACCGTTATCTCTAATCATAATTTGACACTTGTAATGTGTGGGGCCCACATGGATCACTTAGGATAAGTATAATGTAAAGAATACTTACATTCTCCCACTTGATCCATATACACATTACCACCAAAATTAAGAAATAAAATACATGAATCATGGCGATAGGTCCTCTATCAAGTGAGTAATATCTTCCATGTATCACAATGCATTAAATTTCTTAACATATTGTCATAACTTAATGAATAAACCTCATGTTTATTCTTGGTCCAAACTTAATGATATTTCTCAAATCAAATAAAACATGAATGTGTACACAATACATAAGTAAAGAAATACCTCAAAGAGTTCCAATAAACATCATTCTTACAATAATAATCACATAATGGATGTAAGTCCCATCCTATCAACATGATCCTTAAACTTCATTGGTGGCATGCCTTTAGTTAAAGGATCTGCTATCATTAATTCAGTGCTAATGTGCTCAATGACCACTGTATTGTCCTTGACACGTTCCCTTATGGCTAAGTACTTAATGTCGATGTGCTTGCTTCGACTCCCACTTTTATTGTTCTTAGCCATAAAGATAGCAGCTGAATTGTCACAATACATTCTCAATGGCCTAGAGATTGAATCCATGATTCTAAGCCCAGAAATGAAACTCTTTAGCCAAACACCTTGAGAAGTAGCCTCAAAACAAGAAACAAACTCAGCCTCCATAGTGGAAGTAGCAATCAATGTTTGCTTTGCACTTCTCCATGATACAGCTCCACTAGCTAGCATAAAAATAAATCCCAATGTTGATTTACGTGAATCAATGCAACCAGCAAAGTCTGAATCTGAGTATCCAGTGACTTCCAAAATTTTAGTTCGTCTATATGTAAGCATGTAGTCCTTTGTCCCACGAAGGTATCTCATGACCTTCTGTGCAGCTCTCCAGTGGTCCATACCCGGGTTACTTTGATATCTTCCTAACATCCCAACTGCAAATGCTATGTCAGGTCTTGTTGCAAACCTGAGCATACATCAAGCTTCCAACGGCTGAAGCATAAGGGATGTTAAGCATTTGTTCCCGCTCGAGATCATTTTTAGGGGATTGGTTCAAACCGAACTTATCACCCTTCACAATGGGAGCTACACTTGATGAACAATCCTTCATTCTCGAATCTTTCCAAGACTTTGTTGATATAGGCTTCCCGAGACATTCCAAGAATACAACGTGTTCTATCTCTATGGATCTTAATGCCAATAACATAGGATGCATCTCCCATGTCCTTCATATCAAAGCTATTAGAAAGGAATTGTTTCACTTCATGAAGCATACCCTTATCATTTGTTGCAAGTAAAATGTCATCCACATATAGAATGAGAAAACAAATTTTGCTCCCACTAACCTTCGATATATACAATTATCCATAATATTCTCAACAAAACCAAATGAAGAGATAACATCATGAAACTTCAAATACCACTTGTCGGGAGGCTTGTTTCAATCCATATATAGATTTCTTAAGCTTGCAAACCAAATTCTCATTGCCACTATAGAGGAAAATCCTTCTCGTTGTTTCATGTAAACCTCTTCCTCTAGTTGACCATTAAGAAATGCGGTTTTCACATCCATTTGTTGCAACTCAAAATCAAAATGTGCAACCAAAGCCAAAATTATGCGAAGAGAATCTTTCTTAGATACAGGAGAAAAAGTTTCCTTGTAATCGATTCCTTCCTTTTGTGTGAATCCTTTTGCAACAAGTCTGGCCTTGTATATCTCAATGTTGCCTAATGATTCATTCTTTGTCTTAAAGATCCATTTGCATCCAATTGTTTTGGCTCCTTTAGGCAACTCAACAAGGTCCCAAACATCATTTGATGACATAGAATTCATTTCATCAATCATAGCATCATACCATAATTCAGATTCATCACAATTCATGGCTTGTGAAAAGGTTTCGGATCACTCTCGACTCCGACATTATAGTCCAATTCTGCAGATACACAATGAAATCACTAGGTATTGCTGACCTTTTAACTCTAGTAGATCTTCTTAATGTTGCATCAACATTTTCTTGAAGATCATGTTGATCAACTTGTTCATTTACTTGAGGTACTTCATGAATAATTGGTTGTTCTACCATTTCAAGTTCTTCGTGAACAACTTGATCTACTGGAGGATTGTCAACAACTTGTGGAGTTTGAACTCTTTGTTCATCAATTCTCAATGGAACCTGAGCAAAACTTGGAATGACATACATATGATCACTACTTGATTTAGAAGGAAGATCATCTAAATGAACCCTTTTAGGAACATTATCCTGAAAATGATTCCTCCCACTAATCATGTCATTCTCTAGAAATTTTGCATTTCTAGATTCCACAATTCTAGTGTTATGAGAAGGACAATAGAAGCGATATCCTTTAGACCTCTCGGCATATCCAATGAAATACCCACTAATGGTTCTAGGATCCAACTTCTTTCATGTGGATTATAGATTCTCACTTCACACGGCATCCCCAAACGCGTATATGTCGCAAACTAGGTTTCCAACCTTTCATTAACTCAAATGGCGTCTTTGAAACAGCCTTAGTTGGAACCCTGTTTAATATATACACTGCCGTTTTAAGAGCTTCACTCCACAAAAAGATAGGTAGAGTTGCATTACTACGCATACTCCTAACCATATCCATCAAGGTCCGGTTTCTTCTTTCTGCTACACCATTCTCATTTGGAGAACCTGGATTGGTGTATTGAGGAACTATTCCTTGCTCTTGAAGAAACTTAGCAAATGGACCAATTGCTTGTCCATCTTCAGTGTATCTACCATAATACTCACCTCCTCTGTCAGATCTGACAATCTTAATTTGTTTCCCACTTTGTTTCTCTACTCCGGCCTTGAAAACTTTAAAGGCATTCAATGCTTCATTTTTATGATGAAGCAAGTAGACATACATGAAACGTGAGAAATCATCAATAAATGAGATAAAGTATTTTGGACCAGTTTTAAAGTCCATATCTGACAACATATGTCAGATGGATGATTTCTAATAATGTTGAACTTCTATGAAGCACCTCTTTGGATACTTTAGTCTGCTTTTCCTTTATGCGATTCACACAAATCTCAAAATCAAGCAAAGTCAAGAGCACTTAGTACTCCATCATTTACTAATCTTTTGATTCGATCCTCGAAGATATGTCCCAATCTCCGGTGCCATAACATAGAAGATTCACCATTCATGACACTTCTTTTCAAACCAGTAACATGCATTGCAGTGACATTATTTTCTAAATTCAAACAAAATAAACCATTCAATAAAGTACCATGTCCAACGATATTTGATTTAAATATCAAATCAAAAGATATTCCAGAAAAGTTGAAGTGAAATCCCAAATACAACAACTTGGAAACTGAAATTAAGTTTCTGGAAAAATTAGGTACATAGAAAACATTGTCCAAATTTAAAATAAAGCCACTGGACAATTTTAAGATGCATGTCCCAACAGCTTCCACATGTGAACGCATTTTATTTCCTGAATAAATACTCAACTCACTTCCCGCTTGGTTTCCTGATTTATCATATCCCGCAATGTATCTAAACATGGATTGAAGAACCAGAGTCAATCCACCAAGTGTCATGTAAAGTATCAACCATATTAGATTCAAAACAAACATACGAAATTGATATACCTTTCTTTTGAAGCCACTGTTGGAATTTGATGCAATCCTTCTTCATGTGTCCCTTCTTTTTCCAGAAGAAACACTCGGATTCTTTCTTCATAATTCCACCTTGGGGTTGCATTTTGTCTTTCCCCTTCCAGTTGGCTCTCTTGTCCTTTTTCTTCTTGTCCACCGTCGCAACACACCATTCTCTCCTTGCTCCATAATCGCCTACCTCCTCCCGAACACACATGGTCGTCAACTCGTCGATCGACCATTTATCTCTATGCGTGTTATAAGAGATCTTAAAGGGTGCACACCGATAAGGGAGTGTGTTCAAAATGTAGTGGACTAAGAAGCTCTCGTACATATCAACCTCAAGTGTTTTGAGTCCGGCCGCTATGTCCCTCATCCGCATGATGTGCTCGCGACACCCTTAACTCCGGTCATCCTGAGTGATGAGAATTGCATGATTAGAGTACGGCCGCGTGCCTTATCGGATGTCCGAAATCGATCCTCGATGGCCTTAAGCAATGGATGAACCTTGTCATACTTCTCCACCGTACCCAGAATACTAGCCGTTATGTTCGTTTTAATGAACATAACACAAATGCTTAGATCTCTCCCATTTTTCGTAGAGATCAACCGCGTCAGGAAGACTAGCCTCGGTGATTGCTGGTGGTTCGTCCTTACGTATGGCAAAATCTATATCCATTACTCCCAAATGGAGGAGAATTCTCTCCTTCCATACCCTATAATTCTCTCCATTAAGAGTCGGGATCTCAAATTTTAACTCGTAACCTAAGACGGGTATATGAGTAGCCGCAAATATTAAATAAATAAATACATGCTTAACAACAAATAGAGACTACAAATAATATGTTTTACCAATGCAAACATAATAAAAGAAATAAATCAAGTGACGTAAAAACATGCCCAATGGGCTAATGCCTTTACTCAATAAGATTCATTAACCATATAATAAAACTATCAAATTATTTTCATTTTCTCAATTTCTGTGGGTAAATTAAGAAAATACAATTTGATATTCTATTCTAATTAATTATATGAGTATAGTAAAATATCCCATGTGGGATAAATTTTACCACAACCATATTACTAATTACAACAAATGCATGAATGATCCTATATAATTTAGATCTTGTGGCCACTCTAACATTATTTAAAATTTCACATGCATGGATCATCCTACATTTAATCAATGAATTTCTTAATGTATTGCATCCTTATTTAAACAATACTAACAAATTATATACATGCATATATACTTCATGGCATATTATCTCATGTATTATTTAAATAAAATAATTAATGTGCCTGAAAATTAAATATATAGAACATAATACTCATCAAGTGATTATCAACTTGTACTAAACATGTATCAGTTCTATTATATATGCATATATATATAATCCCTCTTATGCACATGTACTACTCTTAATATGTAGGCGTCATATTCATATAGCATATGTCAGTTCTAATAAACTACACGTGTGTGCTAGTAGTTATCCTAACCAAATATAATAACTGACCCAAATATGACACGTCCATTAAAGTAGGCATGAATTATTTGTATCAATCTATAATCAACTTTAATTAGATAAGTATAACAAAAAAATCTATTCATACTCTTTGCGATTTCAATTGCATCGAAAAGTAAAATTAAGAAATCGCTTACTGTGTAGGAATCCAAAACCATAAAATCAACTTCCCAAAAATTTAATCGATTTTAAATATCCAAACTTTGCAATCGGAATTTGAAATTACAAACATCCCGATCGAATCTCTTTTGGAATATAATAATCGAATTAAACATGAATTAAATAGTGTTGGACTTCAATTACATCTAATTTGTAGTAATCGGCCTTCACATGTACACCGAAATTGAAAAATATATTGTTTTCGACTTTCCACACTTAAATCGAAATCGAAAATAGAAGAACTAAAACTCACTGGGCCATGAAATTCATGAATCAATGAATTAACCAAAAGCAATCAACAACAAGACAGAGGAATTGTTGCTCTGATACCAATTGTTAGTCATTAAACATTAATGATCTTTGTGTGAACAAACACAAAGATCATCTAATCTAAATTGCGGAAATAAAATAAGAATTACCTCCAGCCATTGTTGTTCTTTCCAAAGCTTGATCTTCCAATTTCTTCTTCTCCTCTCCTTAATGGTGTTCGGAGTCAAAACCTTTTTTAGAGAGTGAAATTGGGGACCAAACTACGTTGATTAATATCCCAAAAGATAACCGCCCATCAACCGTTATCTCTAATCATAATTTGACACTTGTAATGTGTGGGGCCCACATGGATCACTTAGGATAAGTATAATGTAAAGAATACTTACAACGTAGTCATTGATGATTAACGAAAGTTTTATTTCACTTCAAAAAAAAAAACTGGGCTCCTCATTCTATATAGAAATTAGGGTCTCAACAATTAATACACAAAATATACAGTTCCAAGGAGGGTTGTGAGTTTTTTCTATGCTAGATGCCGTTTCATGAGAATAGCTAGCTTCATGGAAAATGTATACAATCAATTGACCAGAGAAACATCAAGTAAGAAACCAAATTTTGTCTGATATATACTAATAAGCTAGTAAGGAATTGACATCTGTCTAAATCGTGGACTCAAGCCTACTCAAGAATTTTGCCTTTGATGTTTTGGTTTGTTGACAATTACTTGACATAATGGTCTATGTAAGACGTAAAAGCAACAGCATAGTGAAGTATATTTATGTCCTGTTATTAATGATCTTTACAATCAGTAAAATATCCTTATTTAACTCTGTAAGTCAAGACTTACAAGAAAATTAACATTTAAAAGAGTGGTATGCAAGGATGACACACACCAATTAATACATCAACCATGTTAAGACATAAATTCTCTAGAAGTTGTCATTGCATGTTACACCTTAAACATCAATTTTCAATGGAATATATTGTATCACTGATGATCCATTTAGTTATTTCCTTGTATAGCTTTGCCTAGGACATCACCACGTAGGCCCGGAGAATATATGCACAACTCACCAGATCTTTGAAGATCACGAAAATACTCTCGTAGTATCCCGTGTATCTACCAAAAAATGACAAGCATTTACAAAATAAGGAAAGAGTGCCCATACTCATATTGCTTATTTCAAACGAGATGAAAAATAAAGAAAATTGAGATTTAGATAATCAATTCGTTCCTAAACAATTAAAAGGAAAGAAAAATATGGGCTAGGTTCGTTGAAGGCAATGAAGATGTAGCGGCCCCAAATCCCGAGGCCCGCCATGGGTGCCAACGCGGGCCCACAACCCTGCCACGTCAGGTTTAGTTGTGTCCCACGTGCCATTAACCTATACAACTTCATTCAAAACCCAATACTTGACCAACTTAAATCATGAAAAGTTACAAGTTAGCCCATTGGACTCAATTCACCTGTTAAGATCATTTTTAACAATCAAATTATAGCGGAAGACTTATTAGACTTGATCAAGCAGTAAAAAAATAAATTCAAGTCTTAGGAGCATCAATGTGGAAAACCCATAATATAAACATCATAACCAGAAAGATGGCCAAAATCCTCAAAATAAGCCAATATACAAGTCATGGGTAGCTTACAATGTATCTCGTATCCCAAAAGTAAATATGAATATATACAAACGTACAAGAAAGGCTGTAGTCTATCATAGGTAGTCCTCAAGCTTCCCTTTGCCTCGACTCGTACCGGGGTCTGCACTCAAGCCATCACAACAAAACAGATGGCGAGTCCAGAGTGAGTAATCCCAAGGAAATTCAATAAGCATTTATAGATTTAAAATACAAGAATTTAAATAAAGCTATTAAATAAACATGCAGAAAATTAAAACAGTAACCGTATTTCATCGCATGAATATATAATAGACAAGCTCAAAATGTGTGTCTACAACCTAAGTCAGACTAGCACCATACTTCGGACTCTCCCGCGAGCATTGCTAGCGAGTCACACTCCAGCATGGCCAGCCTCTAGGTCCTCTCGACGGCCGGCGTGGTCCCACGGCGCACCGACACGTGCACTGAAAAGATCATCGGGTCGAACTATTTACCGAGACCCCGGGTAACACGTGTTTTGGTCTAATGGATATACACACATAATGGACCGGTGGGAGCGCACTATATAAACCATACCAGAAAGGAATAATGAAATAACTGAATGGAAGGCAAATAAGGAAATAAATAAATAAATACTCGAGAGAATTTCAATTGGGTTACTACATTCCTCAAACCGCGCTCCACTAATACAAAAGCGATCTCCACGCCTCCAAATGCGTCCCCCAACACCCGTCGATCAAATCCAAGTTGTAATGGCCTGTTTTATTAACCCGTTATTTATATCGTAATTTCGGACATAGATGACAGCTCAGATCCACGTGGACACCCCAGGTAGACTAGGACACAAGTCGGCCTAGGTACATTAGTTGATTGTGTGTTAGATTGCTTATTTGCGATGCAATTTATTAAATTATTTATTAAATACATTGCATGCGTGTATGTTGAATAATGATATCAAACAGGTTTGTGTGACGGGTAGTTGCCTTAAAGTGCATGTCAACGTGGGTATCAAAAGGCTAAGTACGGGTACACTAGAGAAACTCGATAAATTCATGAAATATGATTATGAAATCAAATTGAAATGGGTAATTTAACCATATGCTAATTAATTAAATTAAATTTGAACATATGCTATGTCGCGCATCAAAATGCGTGTAGACGCGGGGCACCGGGTATTGGGTAGTCGAAGGTTAGCGGGACCATAAGTTAGTTAAATTTGATAAATAGAATACTAACCATATGGTTTTAAAAAGGCTTAAGGTAATGTGACATTAATAGAATAAATAAGCCTATAGTTGCATGAAATAAAAAGTGACCTTAAGATGGACACCTAGATCATCACTTTGAGTTACTCTAGGAAGGGAGTGTGCTATTAGAGTCATCAGGAGGTGTAGGACATCATGCTTATGAACCACAAGATAATCCTCGAGATCTGTATGCACACTTGATCTTAATCAAACCTATATATAGAAGTTAGTGGAATTGGTGATCAAAGCAATTATGGGAAAAACAGTAAAAAAGATAGGATTCAGGCTCGAAAATCAGCACATTATAGACCAAATCAAGAGCTTAAACCTAGGTAATCATCTTCCTCATCTTCTACACTTTCCAATGAACCAATTTTTGCTATGTTTTAGTGAAATTCAGGTTTGGTGTTTAAGTCTCTGATTTTTAATGGAAACTTGAGAAATTACATGCTATAAGATCACATGTGCAGAGAATTTATCACTTGTTTAGCTAGATTTTATGATTTTGATGAAATTGAGAAGTTGTGGGGAATGCATGAATTTGTAGGAACTTGGGTTAAATTGATGTTCTGGGATGTTTTAATGGTTGTTTTGGTGATTTCTCACCTAATACATAACTAAACACTAAGACATAACCTGAAACTATATAAATTTGACTTCAGGGACTTGGGGAAATCGTAGCTCAGTACCGGATGCTTGTCGGGTCGGATACGGGAGTCCGGGGAGGTCAAAGAGCGGTGTGAGGTTTGTAAAACCAAACTGAAAGACTCTGAGTATTTGATTTTGTTTTTACATTTCATTATATCATTCATTGTTATTTATAACTCTATTCCGTTACTTGGACGTGGGTTGAAATTACTCATTCGGATTTCCTGGTTGTGTGTTCATGATGCAACGGACTGTAGCACGTATGACTCGGCCTTCAGCGGATGGCGACCTGAGCTTGCCCTTGGTGCACGTGTCGGTGACTCAGCGGATTTGGCCAGCGTCGCGAGGGACCAAGTGTCGGACCTGTTGGGCCCGACCACTGGTGGGAACTTGGTGACCCGAAGTACAGTCTATGTGACGACCCAAAAACCCAAAAGACCTGCCCTAGGGGAAATTAAGTAATTTTATAAACCCTACTCAAATTAACCCTACTATATAAATCAATTTGAAACCCTGGTCCTTTTTTATTAAAAAAAATTAACTACGGGGAGAGAAAAAGGAAATTGGGGTGCTAGAAGTCTAACTCAAGGAGAACCCTAAATCAACGTACACACATCTCACTCACCCTTTTAATCTTGTTTTAAATGAATATTAAGCTTGAATTCGATAAAACAATGGTGGAAAACCACCTTGTTTAGTGATTTGTGGAACCGACAAGGCGACTGAAGCGATCAGTGACGGCCTCACCAGCGACTTCGTTGTTGCCGCCGCTGGCAGGGTAGGGGGAGCCACCAAGCTAGCCATCCCTACCCCCTCACGTCAATCCCGCCAGACTCTTATCCATTCTCATTCGATCACGGCGGGGGAGCAAGTCAAAATAGAAAAACTCGCATTGGGTTTAGGGATAATCAGGCTCGAATTGATGACTTCTACCACGTTAAAGTGACACTCTACCGCTGAGTTATATCCCTTCCCCACCCCCATCAAGAAATAGAACTGACTAATCCTAAGGCAAATGGTCGAGAAACTAAACGCCACTATTCCTGAACAACTAGGAGTTGGGTCTTCTTTTCTCACTATTACGGATACGAAAATAATGGGAAAAATTGGATTCAATTGTTAACTGCTCCTATCGGAAATAGGATCGACTACGGATTCGAGCCATAACACACAGTTTCATAAAATTCGTACTATTTTCCCGATCTAAACCGAGCACGTTTTACATGAAGAAGATTTTTCTCAGCATGTTCTATTCGATACGGGTAGGAAAAGAACCAGTATGAGAGGAAGGGAAGGGGTGGTATCATGACCACCCCCGCCCTCATGGTCGTCCCTGACTTGGGCTGCCGGTCGGCGTTGGCACCACCACCGGTGGTCAGGGAGGGGAGTTTTCGATGACACACGTTTAACAGCCTTTATACCATGCGTGACATGAAATTCTCATTAGGCATGTCATTAAATATTAAAAGTCTTTTACAATATATTCACTAGCCATTATACTCTGAATTACACAACATTCGCATTGGGCATGTTGTATAAATTGAAAGTTGTTCATGACACACATTTAAAATCCTTTAAACCATGCATGACACACATTCGTATTTAGCATGTCATCGAATATCAAAATTCTTTTACTACACACATTCATCAACTATTATACTATGAGTTACACAACATTCTTTTAATAAAAGTTGCAATTTATATTGATTTATGAACAAAGATGGTAAAGACAAAAAACATTTTTATGCGTGTCATTAGAAATTGTATTAGATGACTTATGCAATGCAACTGCTTATCGTCTTGCATAAGTCGTCGTAGGTCGAAATTCTTGTAGTGGAAGTTTGTAGCTTTTGATATGATAGTTGTCCAACATATAGGTTATTTTTTGCTTATCAGGTTGTACCGATTGATGAGTCAATTGTTTTTCTCGTTTGCACCGACTGTACGTGTTTGCTTAATTGTTAGATGATATCTCCCCAGAGCACCTTTATTTTTTCGTGTCTATAAAGGGGGAGACTAGGCTTAGATATAAGGGGAGCACACCTTTTTTTGAATCATATACACTTTTGATTTATTTTGTGTTTTTGATTCATTATTATTTCCTGTTTGAACTACAATAGTAATTATATCTCAAACTTCAAGATTTTTGTTAATCTTTAAACTCATGCTTATCATTTTGTTCATGATATGACTGTTTTTATTTAACATTACATTTGCACATTCACTTGTTACATATCTAATCCATTTACTAAGTTGTGACACACAGATAACAAAGGGGGAGATTGTTAAGATATAAATTCCCTAGAAGTTGTCATTGTGTGTCACACCTTAAGAATTGATTTTCAGTTGAACATATTTTATCACTAATTAATGGTCCATGTAGTTATTTCCTTGTATTGCTTTGCCCAGGACATCGCCACGTAGGCCCGGAGAATATATGCACAACTCACCGAATCTTTGAAGATCACGAAATACTCTCGTATTATCCCATGTATCTACCAAAGAATAGCAAGCATTTACAAGACAAGGAAAGAGTGTCCATGCTCAAATTGCTTATTTCAAATGAGATGAAGAATAAGGAAACTTGAGATTTAGACAATCAATATATTCTTTCCTAAACAATTAAAAGGAAAGAAAAATATGGGCTAGGTTCGTTGAAGGCAATGAAGACCAAAACAAATATATCTTAAGCCTTCTTTATAAATAGGAGTGTTATCACAAATGCAAAATACCAGTTGACACACTAAATATTCTTTGCATTCACAGTGAGATAGAGAATATACATTCTATTTAGTTTTCTTTTTTACACACACTAGGCTAAGGAGACTTAGCCGAAACACCGAAGGGATCTCGAACACCAAGGGAACTTGAGATTTCGTGTAAGTACAAAGTGTAAGGGGGAGTGATTAGTGTAATAAAACTTGGTGAGGGATCACTAGCTAGGTAAGGGATCACTAGTTAGGAGTTCTATGTAAATATGTAATCATCTTTCTTAATGCATTTACATCTGAGCGTGGCCCCGCAGAAGTAGGACAAAAGGTCCGAATTAACTGCGTAAATAATGCTCGTGTGTCTTTTGTTTACTGCAATTTATTTTTCTCGCTATTTTTCATTTACGCCAAGACAGGCATGTAACGACCCATTTTATTAATGCCGTTAATTATCTCAAAATTTCCGACATGGACGCCAGCTCAGATCCACGTGGACGCCGCGGGTAGGCTAGGACACACGTCGACCTAGGTACATTGGTTGAATTGTGTGTTGGATGGCTTAATTGCGGTGCAATTTATTCAATTATTGGTTAAATACATCGCATTTGTGTATGTTGAATCACGAGAGCGTGTGAGATTGTGTGACGAGTAGTTGCCTCGAAGTGCGTGCTAACGCGGGTATCGAGAGGCGAAATACGGGTACACTAGAGAAAACTCAATAAACTCACATAAACATGTCGAGGTTATCAAATTGAGATGATTAATGTAACCATGGGCTTATTAAATTAACACGAACAATAGGCTATGGTGCACTTCGAAATGCGCGTCGAGACGCGGGGCACCGGCTACGGGTAGCCGAGGGTTAATGTGACCATGAGCTGGTTTAATTTGATAAATAAAACACTATCCATATGGTTGGATAAGGCTTAATGTAATGTGACATTAATAAAATAAATGGAAGCCTATAGTTTACATTAAATAAAAGGGGTCATGAGATGGACATCTAGATTTACATAGTGAGTAGTATTAGATGATGAGTGTGCTATTGGAGTCACCAGGAGGTATATGATAGCATGCTTGTGAACCACAAGATATGCCTCGGGATACGTACGCACAATTGATTCCCTAAAACATATATAGGAGAGTTAGTGGAGTGTTTGATCACAACACTCACCCATTTTTCATGCAAACCAGTAGATCAGAGGAAGAAGAGAGGATTTGGAGCTGGGAATTCAACAACCTAGGCATCAAACCAAGTAATCTAACTTAGGTAATCATCTTCCTCGTCTCCTACATTTTAAATTGAACCCATTTTCATGTGCCTTGGTGGAATTTCAAATTTTGTGATGTATGCTCTGAATTGTGATGGAAAGTTGATCAATTTCATGTTGTTAGATCGTATTATTAGAGGATTGATCACTGGTCTAACTAGAATTTCTAGTTTTGATGAAATTGGAGAGTGTGATGAATGCATGAATTTGTGGAAAATTGATGTACGTTGATGTCTGAAATGATCTGATTGATGTATTGAGGTTATTTTTATGAGAAGAGGGTAATAGACTAGTTAGAATAGCTAATTGAGAGGGCTAAGACAAAATTCTCGAATTGAGAATTCTGTCCCATAAGGCAATTAGCGCGCTAATTGTCTTGAGTGTTCAGCAATTCTTCGCAACGAAGAACAATAGCGCGCTAGTTAAAATTTCTAGCGCGCTAATTCCATTTAGCGCGCTAGGTACACCTACTTAGCGTGCTAACTCAAAACTAGCGCTCTAGGTAGACAAATTAGCGCGCTAATGACGGATGAACTATGAAGTTAAGGGCTGTTTTGGTTATGTTTCAACTTAATACATGTCTAAACACTTATAAACGACCTAAACTTATAAAAATTGGACCTCAGGGACTTAGTGGACTGTAGCTTGGTGTTGGGGAGCTTGTCGGGTCGGATCCGATAATCTGGAGAGGTCGGAGAGCGGTGTGAGGTTTGTAAAACCCTACCGAAAAACTCTGAGTATTTATTCTGCTTACATGTTGTTTCTATCATTCATTGTTGTTCGTTATTCTATTCGGTTACTTGGACGTGGGTTGAGGTTACTCCCTCGGGTTTCCTTGTTGTGTGTTCATGAGGCACTGGACTGTAGCACGTGTGACCTGACCCTCAGTGAATGGCGACCTGGGATTGCCTTGGTGCACGTGTCGGTGACTCAACAGATTTGGCCAGCGCCGCGAGGGACCAAGTGTCGGGCCAGTTGGACGCGACCACTGGTGAGAACTTGGTGAACCGAAGTACAGTCTAGTCCCTCTGGAGCGAGCACACACATTTGTTAGCTAGTATGTTGTTTATTCATGCGATGAGCCATTTACAGTTGTCTGTTTTATATTCCGCATGTTTACTTGACAACATTTCTTGTATTTCCTTTACTTTATCATATGAATGCTCAGATGAGTTCTTTGGGATTTTACTTACTGTACTCGTCATCTGTCTTTTTGTGATGATTGAGTGCAGATCCTAATACCAGTAGGGGCGAGGGGATCCTAGGCGACTACATCTGATTGCCCACTGTCGATGACCTACTTGTACGTGTTTATTTTGATATTTTGGGTATTGGGAGACTTGAGATAACACCGTACATGTATATATACCTGTTGTGGGGATATCGCTTATATACAGAGTACTTTCCAGGGTTTTCCATAGTAGGTTTTGCCTTTGAACAATGTTTATCATGCTAAATTATCTTGTTTAAATGGTATTAAGTAAGACTTCCGCTGAATATGTTAACCTATAAAATATAACCCATTAGTATGGTTAGGATCTCAATAAATTACTAAATAGGTAACAATTGAAATAGTTAGATTTCCACCGGGGATAGACATAGCATATAAGGATGATACACTAATTTATCGGATAATACACTGGTGGACACGATGTATGAGACATAAAGAGGACGGGCAGGTGCCGGACACGTGTAGTTGGGCCAGCCGACAAGGAGTACACGGAGACACGTCACCTCAAGGCAGCTGGGGCCGCCACAAGGCAGCCCATATCTGTGCCGACAACACCTATATATACAGGGCTACTTTCTTGCCACAGCAGAATCTGTTGGACAGATTGTTTCTACATTTAATTATGCCAAGACAGGCAGCCTGTTTCTATGCTCACAACACCTATATATACAGGGCTACTGTTTGTGCCCATAGCAGAATCTGTTGGACAAAGATATTGTGTTTTTACAAACCACATATGGATTTAGTAATTATTTATAGTGTTTTATTTATGCCCTCAATTTGGCGCTCATATGAGGCATGACAATGCTCAAGAGTGGATTAGTCGGTGGGGTTACCGTTGGCATTGAACACTACATGGAAAACCAAAAAGAAATGGTATTAGTTGTACAAAAACTCATAATGGTTTTGATTAAGTAACTAGGGAAACAAATAGTTTTCAAAAAGAAAACTAGGACAACAAATAATTAAAGATACATTGTAGGTCACTTCAAAAAAAAAAAAAAAGATCCATTTTAGGTAGTGAAGATATGATGATTTCAGAGCTTGTGAAAGACGACTTGCGCACCATGTTGAGGTTGAAGAGTTAAGCTCAAGTGAGGAGCATGGACATAAGTAGAGGAAAGCTCGAAAGAGAAATGTTGTAGTATCATGGTTAAAGCTATCTTTGCTTCCATAATTGCAAATTGTTGGCCAATGCATATTCGAGGTCCCCAACCAAACGGGAAGAATGCGGATTTATATTTTGCTGCCTTTGAAATTCCTCCTGAAAACCTCTCTGGATTGAATTCTTCGGCATCTTCACCCCAAATGTCACGATTATGATGAATAAGAAGTATTGGCAATCCAATTAGTACACCTGATGGTACATTGATTTCTCCTAGCTTCATTGGCTTATCGGTGTATCGCATAAGAAAAGTAACAGGTGGATATAACCTAAGGACTTCATAGAGAATCATGGGCACCTGCATTAGGTCAAATATTAGTTTGTGCATTAGCATTGATTAAGAACTATGCAAAAACAATAACTATATGATAAACCAATGACTCATATATGACATTGCCAAAGTTAGCTAGAAAATCAAGTTACGAGGCAAACTTTTAACTATAAGGGCCTAACCACGTACGACTGTATAATAAAGGGATTTGTCTATGTCATAGTATCGAAGAAATTGAAATACTCGAAGTTAAAATACTTACGATTTTTAGGTGGCTCAAGCCATCGAAATCTGGTTTATTTGTTCCGAAGGCTTGCAAGACTTCTTCTCTAGCGCGTTTTTGCCACTCCTGATGCATGCTCAACAAAACAATAGTCCAAACAAGTAAGGTTGATGTGGTTTCTTGTCCTGCAAAGTAGAATAGCTTGCACTCCTCTATTATGTCTTCAACACTCATTCCTCCATTATTCTTGGCATTTTTATGCTCTTGAATCTCTTTAATGTTGGAATCTATTAACAAGTTCAACAAGTCTTCATTATGGACCTCCCCAAGCCTTATAGCCTTCTCCCTCTCTTTTATCATTCCTCTTAATATGTTACTTGCTTCTTTATGTATGTCTTTCATTCGCTTGTTTCTTTTCGTCGGTAAGAACCTACAAAATGAAAATTATTAGTTTCAAATGGCACTAATTAAGTGGAAACGTTTGATCCAAGTAGGCGACTCCAACTAATTTAGAATTGAGACAAAATTAATTAAACATATATGTACCTGGAACCCGGGATGTAAGCAGATTGGAAACTTAGAGTGAAAAGTTCTAGTTGTTGAGTCTGGAGTTCAAATATTCGTCGACCCTGTTCATAGTTACTACCAAAAGCAGCCCTAGAGATTCCATCTCCAGTTAGCTGTTGGAACTCAGGTACTACATCCAATTCACAGGACCCCTCCAAAGTTCTCTTCTCCCATGTACTAATTAACTCATCGGAACAAGCATAAAATGCTGACAGCATCAACTACGTACGTATATGTTCAACAAACCAACCAAAAAAAAAAAAAAGATTTACAACAAAATTGACACGAAATTAATATTGACAAGGGTAATGCTAGGATGACTATTAAGGAAACTAAAGTAGTTGTAATATTTCCGTAGTTTAGATATTTATGTAGTTTCTATATTTTGGTATTTAAAGTAGTATTAGGAAACTTTCCTTATTTTATACTTTGTTCAGCTCTATAAGTAAGAGCACCTTATTGTACTCAGTTTGCACACATTAATACAATTATTAGTTTCTTCTTTGAAATCTATCAATGACATTTTTGGGACACCCAGAATGGACACTCGGTTGTTGCTGTCCATTCTGAGTATCTCAAAACTGGTGTCCATTCCGGGTGTCTCAAAACGGGTTACTCAAGTAGTATTTTCGAGCCTATTGACAATGGTGTATATATATATATGTTGGGGATATGTGGACTGAAATTTTGTTCTAGGCTTCGATCATGATAACGAATGATATATATAAGTGTGTGAATTTCATATCAAAATAAACTTGAGGCTTTTAGGAGTAAAATATAACGTACTTATTTTTAAGGTGGTTAAGTAGAGGACAATATCGAAATATATGAATTAACACATAATTTAATATTATAATTATTGAGAGTGTAAGCAGAAACCTTGAGCTTCTCTTGATGGAAGGCTGGATTGATGATCCTTCTGTGCCTGGCCCATTTTTCCCCATTGTAGCTTGCAAGTCCAGATATAAACAACTTGCTAAGTGGATTTGGTCTCATCTTGGTGAAGTGACCAAATTTATTTGACAAAACTTCCCTTACGAGATCTGGGTCCATAACATTCACTCTTGGAATTCCTCCAACCCAAAATAAGGACAATTTTCCTGCATCAAAATTAATTCTCAAAATCATCTAGTTAATCAATCATGGGTAATTGTTCAAATAGCTTGTTGGTGCTTTCAAACATTACCTATATAAATATTTTTTCATCAATTAAAACGATGATACGATTTAGAAATGTAATTTACATTAAGAGTGAAGAACAAGAAGAAGAAACCGAGATGAATAAAAATAAATCATTCTAAAGAAAGTGTGGAACGTAATAGGGAAAATAACCAACAGATCAATGTCGATTGTAGTGTTAAGAAGCTAAATGTCCCTTAAACACGATCGTGATTCTAATCTTAATTGGTGTGCGTAGGAATCAACTTATATATATGTCTGGTAGCGTTTGTACTTGAAGTAGTCGGAGTAATTCAAATATAAAGCTTCACGAAATAAAAATAAAAGAAAAATAACATCAAAAGGAGTACCATATTTCTCAACAGTTTGGTGAAGGAAAGGAAGAACTCTTGGTGCAATAGAGTGACGTGAGAAGTTCATGGGCTTAGCTTTAGCTTCTTCTGTAGCAACAGTGTTTTCTTTAAGATTTCCATGTATGAGCTTGTAAGAAGGGCCCTCTATGCCTTGCTCTCTAAAATACCTCTCAAGCCTCTTAGGCTTCCACCAAACCCAATCAAACACCTTCCATGCACACCAAATTAAAACATAAGCACACACCAACACAACCACACTCACCATGATCTTCTAACACAACTTTTTTTTTTGTTCTACCCAATTTTCATGTAAAATGTACCATTGATGCTATTTATATATATAGTGAAGTAAGTTTTAAATGAGAAATATAGGTGCTCATGAGGCACCTATATTAATATTCTTTTAGAGGCATGGAATTGAGGATATGACGTCTGTGCTTGCATAAGGATGGACTTTTATATACTTTTGATTGATTTTCTTTCCTTTCTTTGATCGAACTTTCTTTTGAGTGGTCAAAAAAGAAAAGGACGTACTGAGACATGAAGTACTAGGGGTTGGCAAACCGCGGTTTGGTGGTAGAAATCATCAAATCATGATTAAACTGAGGGTTCGCGGTTTGACCGATTTACAAACCACCACCAAACCGCGAACCATCAAAACCGCATCCAAACCGCCCGCGGTTTGCGCGGTTTGGTCGGTTTGGTTTCGCGGTTTTCCTCCGACCCATTTTCAAAAAAAAAAAAAAAAAAAAGTAAAAAAAAAAAAAAGAAAACAATCATACATATTACATACCATAAAGTCCATACATGTTTAATGTTCAATTGTTCATCAAAAATTCAACATAAGATACAACAAAACATATATAACCAATCATTCACCAAAAAGAACTCAATCAAAGTTAGAAATCCAAGTTCATCTCAAAAGTTACAACAAAAACAAATAGATTAGAACAAATATATGTTGGGTATTTACTAAAATACCATCGGTTTGGTGAAACCGCGGTTTTTTTTAAAATGAAAATCCGCGACCAAACCGCGATTCTGCGGTTTTTAAGTTTTTTAAACCGCCACCGAACCGCGAGTTCTAAAAACCAGACAAAACCATGCGGTTTACACGGTTTGGGCGGTTTTTCGAAAACCGCTGCCCACCCCTATGAAGTACTGTTAAAAATCAAACATCAAATATGACCAAACAAACATTAATTTTATTTTATGGAAAGTGATTAATCAAACATTTAATTAACACCCAACAAGAAGATATGTATAGTTTGGAATATGCTATTGTTGTCCATAGGACGTGCAATTGTATGCATCCCTTGATTTTCACCACCGTATGTGTTTGTATGCATCCCAACGCGTAGTGGCAGAATGTGCACAAGTACATGTCGTATGTGGGTGAAAGTAGCACGTGAAGCACATGCACCCTTGCATCCAACACCCCTTGTGATTCTTATAAAATTGTCGTCTTTGGCTCTTAAATGTCTCCTTAATGGTCAACACTTCTTTTTGGTTAAAAGTTCGTCTCAACTTTATTTTTCTCGCTTGCTACCAATTGAGCTCCTCATCTTAGAAAAAAAATTAAATGAGGATGTATGTGACAAAACTAACAACATTTAATACACAAAAATATATAGTTCAAGGGTAGTGAAGTTTTTACAGTAAGATGTTGTTTTCATGTGTATTTTTTTTTTTTTTTTTTTTTGATAAGAAAGAAACAAACTTGCCCCCACTTAGGTTTGAACTCATGACTTCTTACTCTCAAACTTTATACCTAATCATTGGGCTATCAATTGATTTGTTTACATGTGTAAGGAGACTAGCTTCATGGAAAATGTATACAATAAATTGACTAAATGAACATTCAATTGACAAATAAAAACAATTTTTCCTATGAGTCATAGATATTAACAAAGCAATTGATGTGCATGCAGGTTTAGAGCTTAGGAATTTTCGGTCATCTCCTAATAATTAGAGCTTAGGAATTTTCAGTCACCTCCTAACAATAAGAATTTATGTTTAAGTCAATTCTTTATATTTGGTGTTTTTGTCAGATGGCAACTTGACATAATAGTATACGGAAGACGTGATTGTATGCTCTATTCCCCTGTATTTAGAAAAGAATAATCTCTTGAAAGCTCTTATCTCACTATGATCCCTTGGACAAAAACCGGATCCCCTTGGCTATATGTGTGTAAATTAAAAAGAATGATCTCTCGAAAGCTCTTATCTCACTGTGATATCGAAAGTTAAAGTATTGGAGAAGAACTACTACTGTGCTTACATAAATATGAAGAGATCATACAATGGCTCTAATTCATGGAAACTTCCTTGTATGTCTTCAATCAATTGATGTGGCAAATATATTGAAATGACCCTTACCTGAACTAGGGTCGGGTCGTCAAATTTCAAACCGTTATTCAAACCTGATACCTGAACCAGCTTCAAACAACAGTTTGTCACACCTATTTCAACCTGCGGAATAACATACTAACCATATGAAATAATAAATGCGGAAGTAAAAATTGAAACTAAAATTCCATAATCCATATAATCTAATTGATAAGTGTTCAAAAGTCTAAGCAGGTTTAATCATCCTAAAAGCTTCCAATACTACCATAAAGATTCTAAGTAATCCAAAATGGGTTCCAAACTACATAAATAACCTACCTTAAATTACAACCCAAATTATTGTTCTCAAAAGCAAATAAATAAATAATAGGAGAATGCAATTTCTCACAAAACAAGGAAAGACTTCAAGCGGGTGCCTTTCCTTGTCACAATGAGCTAATGCTTGATGTAGATGCACCCGGAGAGTAAGTGTGGTAAGTTGAAATGGACAAGTGGAGCTCAATAAGAGGAAAACATTGCTCAAACATTAAATATGCAAGTACTACCTACTAATTATGCAAAATCTAACATGAAATTGAAACCAAAATTCAAACATTAAGTAGAAAGCATGTAGGCATTATTTAGATTCAAATTTAAGCATGTAGATAAGATCTAAAACATGTAGAAACATGGAAGCATGATTCATCTTCATAAATAAGAAAAGAGTCATTCATTCATAACTTCAAAAGAAAGTTCCAAGATTCATTTAAGGCATAACAGACTTCAAATCATTCATGCAAGGAGTCCACAAGAGATATACCATAAAAGATAATAATAATAATTATAAGTCATTGCTTCATTAAATGCATGCTAGGTATTGGTAGGAATTCGATGACTGAATCCCTCACGTTTGATTTAATGCAAACCATTATTGGACGCAATGGTCGTTGCGTCCTCCAACTAGTAGCATCACAATAAAGTGAGTTCATCCAAAGCCGCCACCAATAAATGTCCCGCTATCACCAAGTTACATAGTTATGCATTCAATTAGACAAGTAAAACCCTCGATGGTGAATTCCATAAAACAACCTGGGGCATTAACTAGTAAAGTCCTCAGCTGTAACAATCCTATTGATTGTAACGGCTGTAACAATCCTCTTGATTTTCGGTAATCTGTTTTTACTTGCTGACAAATCTCATGATCTGAATGTAGGTAGTGATGTACACCTTCATCCTCGGTCACTAATACATATTCTGCATGTCTTGATACATCTTGTTACCCCCGTGATGAATGGTGAGTCGCGTTTTATGCGCATCTCGGAGTAAATCGTCTCTCAGTTGTCTATAAGATGGTATCCACAATCTGTCTCGAAATCTCAACACTCCATCAGCTGAAAGTTTCTAATCCACATCGTCAGTTCTATCCGCAAATGACCTGTACTTTTCGTACTCTGAATCAACTATCTAACAGTCAACCACTCTAAGCACGACCACTGGCTCTGCTCTCATCTAAGCTCGTGCCTGACCTTTTGAGACATCTGAGCCAACAACTAATCCATCTACGGGTACTCCCTAAACATTCATTACTATCTCGACTCGTCTCTAGTTGTACATGGCTCAGAACATCTGCCACTATGTTAGCCTTCCCTGGGTGGTACTCGAGCGTGAAATCATAGTCTTTCAAGAGTTCCAACCATATTCTCTATCACATGTTTAACTTGCTTTGAGTGAATAGGTACTTCAAACTTTTGTGATCTAAATAGACGGTGAATTTCTCCCCATACAAGTAGTGCCTCCATAACTTCAAGGCAGACACAACTGTCGCCAACTGTAAGTCGTGTACTAAATAGTTTTTCTAATGTAATTTCAGTTGTCTTGATGCATAAGCGATTGCCTTGTTTTCTTGCATCAACACTCCTCCCATATCAGTCCCTGATGCGTCGGTGTACACTGATAACTCTTTGGCGGCCTCTGGTAAAATCAAGATCGGTACGGTAGTTAGACGGTTCTTCAACAACTGAAAAGCCTCCTCATATGGATCATCCCACACATAAGCAATATTTTTCTTGGTTAAGTTGGTGAGCGGTGAAGCGATCGACGAGAAACCTTGCACAAACTATCGATAATAGCCTGCTAATCTTAGAAAACTCCGTATCTAAGAAGCATTACTAGGTTGTGGCCACCTAAAGATCGCCTCGGTTTTGTAGGATCAACTTATATTCCCTCTCGCATTCACCACGTGTCCCAAAAACTTCACTTTTGAAACCCAAAACTCACATTTACTTATATTAGCATAATTTTGTGTTCCATCAAAGTCTGCAACACCTTCTTGAGATGCTTCTTGTGATCAACCGAGTCTTGAGTATATCATGATGTCATTGATAAACACAATCATGAACTGGTTAAGGAACACCTTGAAAACTCGGTGCATTAAGTCCATGAATATCGTCGGTGCATTAGTAAGCCTAAACGATATCACAATGAACTGAAAGTGTCCATAACGAGTACTAAATGCTGTCTTTGGTATGTCTTCCTCCCATATATGTAACTGATGATACCCCGATCTCAGATCTATCTTAGAAAAGAACTTTGCTCCTCTCAACTGGTCGAACAAGTCATCGATTATGGGAAGTGGATACTTGTTCCAAATAGACACCCTATTCAATTAGTCGATAATCATCATTTCGCCGATAATCAATATACATCCTCAAACTTTCGTCCTTCTTCTTTACAAAAAACACCTAAGTGCTCCCCACGGTGATACACTCGAAGTAATAAAGCCTTTTCGAGTCAACTCCTTCAATCGCGTATTCAACTCCTTCAACTCGATAGCCGCCATATGGTAAGGTGCTTTGGAAACTTGTCTCGTCATTGAGTATAAAGTCAATCATGAAGTCTATGTCTCGATGGGGTGGAATTCTCGGAAGGTCTAAGGGAAAGACATCCGAAAAATTTCTTACCACGGAATCTTCTCAATGAGGACTTCTTGTCCTTCCTCTCCTCGCGGTCGCCACTCGCAATGGACTCTATCTCACCCAAAGTTGCAACCTTGACCGCGGTTGTAACATCGCTAATGTACAACCTCCAAACTCAAATGGTGAAACACCTATAATCTAGAAGGTCACGGTCTTATGGAAATAATCTATTTTGGTGTGATACGCCGCTAACCAGTCCATTCCCAACAGTGCATCGTACACTAGGCACTATAAGACTCGTAAGTCCAATGGCATCGTGTGATCCCCAATTTTAATTTTGCACCTCTCATACATCATATTCGGATAAATCCGTTCTGTAGAAACTGTCCTCAAAACCAAGTAAGTGTGTGCTCTAACTAGTTTCAACCTTAAAGCATAAACCATAGTCCTCGATATAAGTGAAATAGTAGAACCAGAATCAAATAATGTATGCATGTCTCGATCATTAATTAAAACCGTACCTGCGACCAGCTATCGCGTGGCTTCCTGATCCTGCTAAGCTATGGCGTGGACTCTCCCTCGAGCAGTTGGAGTAGCACTCCCCCCATATAATGATGGATTAGGACACTGGCTCTTGTAACGTCCTGTAGTCCCATATCTGTAACATATGATATGGGGCTTCTGGTAGGTTGGGTTGGGTGGCGACCGTACTTGCCGATGCACTCGGCGCTGTCTGTTAGCTCTCCTCGCCCTTGCCCTACTTGTGGTGGACATGGTGGCCTAAATTCCACACTCGAGTAGTCTAGGGTGCGGGGCACGTGATTGAGTTGTGGTTCTCATCGGAATGTTTGTTGCCTTTGAAGCTACGCCCAAGATGCATTGTGACTTCTTGCGATCCTCCAAATCTTTGCTTCTTAAATTTTCCTCTCTCCGACTTTTCTCACGCCAAAATTGTGCTTACCCTAACTATACCGACCGGATCCCGCTCAAATCGTATATCATCCTCATTACGAAGTTGTTGCTTCACACTCGAGTGCCCGATGGTAAGTTTGCTTTGGTAAGTCTCGATCCCAATGCTGCCACTATAAAGACGTATTTCTTTCTTCGATCCCCTAGATAAATCGTCTCCTACAAGTTGTCTCGGCTAGAATATACTTGTATGCGGACTATGCCGACTCATTGAACCTAGACACATATTCGACCACGGCCATGTTGCCTTGTACGAAGCGCAAGGAACTCCCCGATCTTGTCTGCAGCTTGACTTCGGGAACCATTCATCATAGAATAAATGCTTGAACCCGTGGCTAACTTATATTTGGTCCCCGAGTTCTTGAAATAGACAACCACCACTTATGCACCTGATGTTCCATTAATAAATCCACTAGCAGTACCATAGTCATCTCGTCAATGCCCAAAATATATTTCTTCTTCTCCATATTCAATATCCAAAATTCTGCTTCAATAGGATCAGGGTCCCCGTAGAAGGGTTGTACATCGTATTTCATGAACTCCTTCTTGATCCTGCCCTTCCGAATGCTTCATTCTCTCCATCAACTATGGGTACGATCACTGCAGCTCTGGTCATCACTACAAGAATAATGAGGAATAGCATCAAAAAATTGCAACAGACTGAATATGTTGCTAAACAACAACAAATCAGCAATAGTTCTGCATCAGATAGACCGTTTGACTCGGTTGACCAAAAAACAACAAATCAATGACAGATTTGTGACAACAATTGTGACAAATTGCATTTTGTCACTGATCTGTCGCTGATTTATCCCGCCATTAATTTCTCGCCAATTCTGTGACAGATCTGCGACAGATCAGCGACAGACACTAGTTTGTCGGCCGATCTCAGAAGCAAATCGCGACAGATGACGCATCTACGTCAGATCACACAAATCAGCAACAAGCGTCGAAATCGCACTAGATCTGTTGTTGATCTGTCGCTGATCTCTAAATGGTATTTTCCAACCAGGGGCACTGCTCCTCGTCCCTGCAAACCCATTTCATCCCAAACGCCGAAGATCCTCAGGCTCTTCTCCTCGTCGCCGAAGATCTGCCGCCACCACCGTCGCGTCGTCCCATCGCCATCGTCGACGTCGACCGCGACTCGCCGGCTCGCTCGTTCATCGCAACCCCGTCGACCGCGAGTCGCCGCGCGCCCTCGCCGATCGAGGTTGTTGGCCGGCGCCAGCTATGCGCGCGGTATTCTCTTCGGCGCCGTGATCGCCGCGCGCCGTCGCTGCTTCTTTTTTGAACCGCTGCGCGCCGCCTCCCTTGTTTGGATCCGCCACCGCCGGCCATCAACAGGGCTCCGCGCCCCGTGATCCGCCCACTCATGGCCCCGTGTCACCGACGCTGGTCGCCTCCGCGATCGTCCGCGCTGCTGCCGGACCAAGCTCCGCCGCCGCCCGCCGCTCGGTCACCTCCGCGATCCTCCGCGGCCGGGTTGGTTCGGGTCCACCGCTGCTACTCGCCCGACTCCCCCACATCCGTTGGTCGCCTCTTTCTCCTCCTTGATCGAGTTTCTGGGTATCATCTCGCGACTTGTGGATTGCCTCTCGACTAGGCGTTAGGACCTTCGAATCACAGTCCTGGTTTGCATTTTGTTGAACTTCTATTTTGATATTTTGGTTGATTTTTGTTTTCATGTGACAACCGAAATTAGGAAATCTATGGTTTCCCTTTTACATATCAACGAGATCTTATGCTTAGCCTTCGACAACGCGACACCGTGTTGCTAAACAGCAACAAATCAACAACTCAACCATCTGTTACATATCAACGAGATCTTATGCTTAGCCCTCGAGTGATGTATATCTTCACATTTTTTCTCTTCTAATGTAGTCGATGTGATTACTTCATTTGCAGGTATGTGCACCGGTGACACCTGTTAATGAGTATTGCATAGGGAGGCAAACTTACATCACTAATTGGGTTGCAAGTTTCAGAGATTCCTTTGGTATGCAACCTTCTGCCATTTATTTTATTCACAAAATATCCATTTAACATGTGAGGCCTGAAAATAACTTGGCAATTATATAGGTTGAGCTTATTATTTAAATCATCACCATGAATTTATCTTTTGAGTTTAATTGCAAAAATGGGCAAATTGGTCATGTATTTTTCGAATTCTTTACATTACATGATGTTCTTAACTTAATCAAAAGCGTACGTGCAAGCTTAGTAAAACTTAGTGTTAAATTAATTCATGATTTCTTAGACTTTGTATTTTAACATGTGAGGCCTTCAATAAGCTTTGGCAATTATATAGGTTGAGCTTATCATTGAAATCATCAAAAAAAGCTAAGTTGATGCATATCAAACAAAGCTTTTATTTTATGTATTAGAAATCCTTAACTCGTTGTGTGTATTTTGGAGTGGTTGTGTTGGTCATGTTATACATCGAGATAGGAAGACTGTGATAGATAGTGTGTACTCAGAAACAACACTATATTCAATTTCACTTTACTTGGATGTGATACTATTTTCATTTGTGTTTGAATATTTTGGTTGCATTTCGAATATTAGTGTTATGCGTAAATTTATGTTAATCGCGTGGTTCTCTAGGTACTCTTGTCTAGTATACCCTCTTTTAGGTACTGTTCCATGGCCTTTCTTACAATTGCTATTCATTTTCTGGTCCTTCCTCTTTTAGGGGAATGTTGCCCTAAGAAAAGGTTGTTATAGTTATAAGCATTCACTTTAGAGAGTAAATATTGGTTATTGAGGATTGGTAACATAAATGAATTCTGTTGGTTTTAGTTATGAAATTAATTGAAGTTCGAAACTTATGGACATGTAACAATATTCTATGTTCAATGTTATCTAATATTGGAACTTGAACCACATGAAAGAATGTACAAGAGGAAAAAAATTGAAAAAAAACATGGAATGTCATGTATGGAAGTTCATTCATTCCCTTTTAAATTGGAAATTTTTGTGTGTCACTGTGTGCGATCTTTTATGTATGAGATCGATGACCAAGGCTTAATTTTAGGATTTTTTCATTTGTGTTTGAATATTTTGATTGCATTTCGAATATTGTTCAAGTTATTCCTTTTCATTTTCAGATTTGACTCGGACACGACTCTAGCCCTTAATTTGTATGGTGTCTATCTTCTATAAGTGAAACAATTGGGTAAGAGTGTGGGATTGACATTGTATATATATATATATATATATATATATATATATGTAAATTAATTTGTGTAGCCATCTTAATTTGTGTAGTATTTTGTATTTTGTTGAATAATGTTAATCTAGTAGTATATAGTATACTACTAGTTAATTATGAAATGTTAATCTCCACCTTTTGTAGATATTCTTTGTCAAATTTTGATAATATACAAACAATTTCTCAATTTTTGTTTTAATTGCAGCAGGAAAAATTGTATTTTTGCAGATTTTACTGATGCATGATTCCAATTTACTATTTACTGTGAACTGTGATTTTTTTAAAAATTACCTTTCCAAATCGCCGATTGACAGAAGTATGTCGATTCTTTGCACGATCAAGCAAAAAGTATTGTATGTTCGCTGATCTGTCTCTGTTTAGCGACAGATCAGATGACGCTGATACGGTTTTGTTGATCAGGTAAATCAACAATAACCGCCACTTGTTTGATCGCAAATCAACCGTGAACATGACCATGTATGTCGCTGATTTGCAACAGATTTGCAACAGAACCTCTTTTGCTGATTGTATATTTGTTTATCTATTTGTCGTCAAATGACTGATTTTTGTCACAAATCGTCATTAACAACGAATAACCAAAATATGTTGCTAACTTCAATCTACAACAAAGAGTTTAGCAACAAACTACCGATCTGTTGATCGATCTTGCAGGTCGCTTAGCAACAAATTTGTACCAATTCAGCATCAGATTTGTTTGTTGCTGTTTAATTTTTTTTCATGTAGTGTCATGAAAGAATCAACACCCTCATCTGCGGGACGGTTCTTGTGTATAGGTGCTAAATAATGATCAGGTACTGGCCCCACTGGTGCATGTCTGACTACCTCATCATTCCTCTGATTGTTCAATAGTTCCAATATACGTGCCATGTTCTTTTCCTGAGACTGGGATAGATCAGCCAACCTTCGATCTTGCGTGGTGGTCAAATCTTGAATGGCCTTTTGATGTGTCTTATTCATAGCAAACATGCGATGTTCCATCTGATTGCACCATTGCATTTCTTCTCTTTCCTGAGTCTCCCTCAAGTTGTAGGATGTCCCTCCATGGTTATTTATGGTGCACTGTGGAGCAACGAAAAAGGAATTAGTCCCACAAGGTAAGAAAGTTGGCAAAAATATCTAAACGTTATAGATATTACAATACAAAGAAAATAACATTATCTTAATGTTTTATTTCATGTTTTCAATCTTTTCCATCCTAGGATTGGTCATTTGTGCACATTAAGTTGACTTGAACCAATGTCCCATACCATTGAGTTGCTCGACTTAAACTAGACCTTTAAACTTAAAGGATCTATATATTTAGGTTTCACTAACCTAACGTTTCCCTAGTTTTTAATCCCTATGCTCTGATACCAACTGAAATGACCCTTACCTAAACTAGGGTCGGGTCGCCCGACCCAAGTTGTTATTCAAACTCAATACCTGAACCAGGCCCAAATAATAGTTTGACACAAACCATATAGAATAATAAATGTGGAAGTAAAAAACTGAAACTAAAATTCCATAATCTATATAATCCAATTGATAATTGTTCAAAAGTTTAAGTAGGTTTAATCGTCCCAAAAGCTTCCAATACTACCATAAATATTCTAAGTAATCCAAAGCGGGTTCCAAACTACCCAAATAACCTACCTTAAGTTACAGCCCAAATTATTATTCTCAAAAGCAAATAAATAGATAATAGGAGAATGTAATTTCTCACAAAGCAAGGAAAGACTTCAAGCAGGTGCCTTTCCCTTGTCACGAGCTAATGCGGATGTAGATATACCTAGAGAGTAAGTGTGGTGAGGTAAAATGGACAACGGAGCTCAATAAGAGGAAAACCTCGCCCAAACATGAAATACACAAATACTACCTACTAATTATGCAAAATCTAACATGAAGTTGACATCAAATTTCAAACATTAAGTAGATAGCATATAGGCATTATTCAGATTCAAATTTATGTATGTAGACAATATCTAAAACATGTAGAAACATGGAAGCATGGTTCATCTTCATAAACAAGAAAAAAGTCATTCATTAATAAATTCTAAAGCAAGTTCCAAGATTCATTTAAAGCATAACGGAATTCAAATCATTCATACAAGGGGTCCACAAGAGATATACTATAAAAGATAATAATAACAATAATTATAAGTCATTTGTTCATTCAATGCATGCTAGGTATTGGTAGGAATCCAGTGACTGAATCCCTCAAGTTTGATTTAATACAAACCATTATTGGATGCAATGGTCATTGCGTCCTCCAACTAGTAGCATCACAACAAAGTGAGTTCATTCAAAGCCGTCACCGATACATGTCCCGTTATCACCAAGTTACACGAGTAGGAACTCCAACTCATATACTTATGTGACACATTTATGCATTCAATTAGAAAAGTAAAACCCTCTGGCTAATTCCACCAAACATCTTGGGAATTGACTAGTAAAGCCCTCAAGTGACACCACAAACATCCTAGTGCATTTATATACGATAACTTGCTAATTAGGCCCTCTGGGGACTCCATAAACATCTTGGGGCAATAAATAACATAAATGGGGAAACAAATGCTTCACATTCTATAGATTCAAAGATTCAAACCAATACCCCGATGTAACCATTAACCCAAGTTTTTCATTCAAAACATGATACTTAATTATCTAATATCAAGCCATACTTAATGCGTGAGTGAAGCTTCCTATTTACCTTGAATCACTTGCTACACCTATAATAACTCCAGTATGTCCAAGTAGATGTGAGCTTTCGCGTGACACTATACAACCATAATACATCTTATAAATAAATGATTTAATTTAAAGTTAAGTAAATCTTCCATTTATTGGTCTTTGGGATCCACTAGTGCTGGGTCCCGTCGTCCCCCCATCGCCCGATGCGAAGGTCGAGGGTGAGACCCGATCGCCTCCCTCGAAGACGTAGTAGTGCCCTGTTTGAAAGCAAATATTTGCTTTTATTTTATTATATATGTATATATATTATTTTTGTTTATTTATAATATATATGTATATTATTGTATTTTATTATATGTATGTATTACTGTTGACCGGTCTAGGGGCTATTTGGTCCCCTGGTTTCCAAATCAGGGGCTAACAACCCTTGGTGCGTTAGTTGATACGGAGGGGGTTTCCCCCTCCCTGACCACCGATGGTGGGGCCCAGCGCCAACTGGCACTCGGCATCTCCCTAGTAGCCTTCGGCCATGGCTGGCGCCCCTGCCAGCCCTCGGCGGGGATGAAAATGGAGGTGTTGGTGGTCATGATACCAACCCCTCCCTTCCTCTTCCATCATGTTGGCATGGGGGCTCTGCGGCGCCTCCACCCTACCGGGCGGCAATAGTGAGGCCGCCATCAATCACTTCGCCGTCGCTTGCCTTGTTTGGCTCTACAAATCACTAATAACGTGATTTTCCACCATTGTTTTGCCGAATTCAAATTTAATATTCATTTAAAACAAGATTAAGAGGGTGGAGGAGATGTGTGTAGTTTTGATTTAGGGTTTTCTTGAGTTAGACCTCCAACACCTCAATCACCCTTTCTCCCCGTGGTTAAACTTTCAAACAAAAAGGGAGCTAGGGTGTTACGGCTACCTTGAGACCCCCATGTCGCATTCCACCTCACCAAGCCCTGCCACGTCATAGCCCGTTTATCCTTGACACCCCGTGACCTACTTGATTGCTTATGCTTTCCGGCCTAACCTTAGTTACGCAAATTAATCTTTACATATGCAGTAATGATTTAGTTAGTTATTTAATTAATTTATCAAGTTATATTACAATTTTATAGGGGAAGTCTTAAATTAAGTAAGTTATGCAGTATTTAACAATCATAAGTAGTGGAAAACCCGACAAAAGATACCATGTATAGATCGAGGCGAGATAAGTATAACAAAAGTCCCATATACATGTAATCAGTGTTCTATGGTTCCAAAAACCCAATAAAAGTAAAATAAATACATACTGATATCACACACGAACTGGCTCCACTATCTCAGAGGTAGTCGCCCAGTACCTCCTTACCCTTGCCCTTGCTCATCGAAGGATTTGCATCCAGTCATCCAACAAATACAGTTACAAGTACAGTGAGTAAAATCCCAAGAAAAGTCCACACAATATTCATGAAATAAAACTGGTAATCTACGAGATATGCTAATATAACACCTGGCAACAGTACGTTATATTCCCATGAATGTAGGCAGCACACGACAAGAAAAATCAGTAGCGTGAAATAAATAAACAGCATATACCAATTAAACATGCTCGAAAATAAAACATTAATCAGTAAACATTCGCATAATCACAAAAAAACTCTGACCTACACCAGCCAGTAATCGATAAATCGAATAGGAACCACGTATATGCTTACAGGCTTACAATGACTAAACCCCAACTTTAGTAAACGACATGGTCCCTTCCCGATGCTGTTACACATCAGGACCATCCTAATCCCTCCCGACGGTCGCGAGTATATCCTACTACTATCGACACGAGCACTATCACAAGTAACTCGCGCAAGCGATTTAGCCACAACAAATATATACGCAAATCGAATTAGGAATGAAAACCCATGTGTGCCCACCAGTAGTCTCACATGAAATCTGACATCGATAAAGCAAACCATGAATTATGTGAGGCATTCCAATGGGTTTACTCATCTCAATCCACGCTTCGACTTCCCTGGACTCCGTATCCGACCCGACAAGCTCCCGACATGAGCTACGGTCTCCCCAGTCCCTGAAGTCAAATTTTACATATTTAAGTTGTTTACAAGTGTTAGCACGCTACTGTTCTTCATTTTGAAAAACAATTGGAGACCCATAACGATTAGCGCGCTAACCATTCCGGGTAGCGCTATCTAGCCTTCCTTTTAAAGACATGAATTCTCAAGTCGAGAATTCTGTCTTTTCCCCTCTAATTTGGCTACCTAAACTTGTTAATACCCTCTCCATACACATTTAACTCCAAAACAACAACTAAAACAACCTCATAACAACAATTTAATCAAATTAATCAATTTCATGAAATCCATTAGTTTTTCCCAAATTCACCTAAAATCCCAATTCATCAACATCAGTAGTAATTGCTCACTTGAAATGTTAATAATACTTGTATTTCATCAATATTTCATTCAAATCTGTTATCAAACTATCAGGATCAAATTTTACATCAAAACACAAATTTTAACTAGATTTCCATGTATAGGAGAGGAAGAAGATGATTATAATGTTATTTGATCACCCAAATTGACTTTCAGTTAACGAGCTTCATCTCCAAATCTCTTCCTCTTCTCTCTGGTTCTCCAGCTTTGTAAATAAAATCAAAATTGTTTGTTTTGCATGAATTCACCAACTCAATCTTATATAGTAATGTGAGGTTGTTTCTTAGGCATTGATCCTAATGTATTTACGTATCCCGAGGTTTATCTAGTGGTTCACCTCTAGCCGCTTAGCCCACTAACTCCCACTAACTCAAATCCATGTGACACTAATAGCCACCACATGACTCTTAGATGTGCCAATACAAATCTCTAGGAAAGATCCTATAGTTTCTAATTTAACAACCAACTATAGGCCTTGATTTATTTGATTTAATCACTTAGCTTAGGCCCATTATAATACATGTGGTTTATTCAACAAGGTTGACAAATTTGTGATTCCACCAACCCTCGATTACCTAACACTCGATGCCCCGCTTTTGGCATGCATTTCAAGGTATACGACATAGCCTATTATTTTAATTTAATCAACTTAGCCTATGGTTACATTACCCATTTTAATTGATTAACTAGCCATCCTAACGTGAATTAGTTGAGTTTTCTAATGTACCCATAGTTCGCCTACTCAATACCCGCATTGACATGCCTTTCAAGGCGAATCCTCATCACACAAACTCGCCCAATAGCAACATATACACATGCGGTGCAATATAATAATAATAATTTTAAACACCACATATATACAACCACCATCCATAAATAACATATTTCCTCGGTTCTCATGTCAAAGTCAATCAAGTTGTCCACGTAACGCCCGAATTACGACCTTTAATCCTCGAGATTAACATTAATCCTACTTTAATTAATTTGGGTCGTTACATTGGGTTTTCAATTTGATTTATATAGTGGGGCCTGCGAAATTACTTAATTACCCCTGGGGCAGGTATTTTGGGTTTTGGGTCGTTACATATACTTTTTCCTTCTTTCTTCATTGATTAAAGGAGACTTGCCTTAGTTTTCTTGCGATTCGTCAATACAATATTCTTGTCTTGCTGGTCGTATATAGGTTGGTATGAATATCTTGTCCAGCTATCCTGAGTATCTGTTGAGAATATTTTTTGAATTTCTGGGACGTGCTCTATCAACTTTGCATAAATTTACGAGATTATATCATATAATTTTCTTAATAAGTATTGGTTGAACAAATAATGATAATAAATATTTCTACCTTATCAATCTCCCCCTTTGTTATTTATTTTTCATAACTCAATACGAAAGGATATGACAGAGTCAACAATAGAAACATGCAATTCATAATGCAAGTAAAGATCAATAAGTGAAGCATGTGATATCAATATAGTAAAGTCCTGCAAAAATAAAAGTTAAGAACTGAATACAAATAAAAGTAGGACCAAATATTCACTTTTCAAGCGTATTATGCTCCCCTTAAATACGAGCTTCTTTCCCCTTTTGTGACAAAATAAAAGACAAGGGTTAGAGAAAGTAACTCAGGGGAGGTATCATATTAACTAAATGAACTCTCCCTTCGTCCTTGCATTGTCTCCCTATTTGGGACAGAAAATATCAAAACTTGAAATGGGAAATTAATGAACTACCATATAAGTAGTAATCACAGCGGAAATATAGATACTCTAAAAGAGTTGTAACATGAGACAATATCAAAGCAATATGAAATGACACAAATAAACTCTTATACTTACACTCACTCCTTATGAATTCATCATTACCTCCAATGGAAGATGTTGTGGATACATGCAGTGGATTTATAAACACTACTATAGGTACATATGCATGCTGACTTTCTGTGGGTACATAAGCAGACTAACTATTTATGGGTACAAAAACAAAGTGCCGATCATCCATGGGTACGTAAGCGAGTTGTTGTTTTTGGGTATAGAATAACTAGCATTGTAAGGAAGTTCAACATCTGCACTTATTGTCGATCTATTCAACTTGTTCTCTGTCATAAAACAAAACAAGAAAAATCGCAAAAAAGAAATAACTAAGATTTAGCATAATACTTGAACATAGTCTATATGGTGTTGTCTTAATATATGGACGAGATAAGCACGAACTAAATGGAACATTTGTGTTATTGCATTGAAATTGAGGCAAACCGCATACATCACTCATATGAGCTAGGTTGCATTGCAAGCTTCTTTTGGGTACCCATTTTTATTTCTCCTTTGGAACATGTCTAGCTGCATTGTCAGATCTATCTTGCTTGCTGGTGATAGCTTTTGTCGCCTAGCTAGATCTCGATACATTTTGTAGCATTGAGATTGAATATGACCCTCGATGCCGTAGTAAAAACACGTCGGCTAGAATCGCGGTTGAGCATATTTGATTTCAGTGGCAACAATTCCTTTATTTTTTTAGTGAAGGAAGTGGCTTCTCCTTTCTTATATGTTGATCCTTTGCTTGTGTAGTCAAGGCCTTTATGAACATGGGAATCCTTTCCTATTTTGAGGATGTCATCAAGCTGTGCTTTTCCCTTATTCAACTACTTGAGAGTCAACTATGATCTTTCAAGGATCTTTTTGACTTCACACAAGTTTTTTTTCTGTGGCATCAAGTTGGTGTTGCAAGGCTGTGATTTCTCTTGACATTATGATGTTTTTGTCAACTGAATCTGACAATTTCACATAGATCTTCGCATACGCTTCTTTCAAATCTGTAGTATCACATGTAATTAGTAGATTTTAAATCATAAGTTGGAGAAATTACTTGATCTCGTTGTATTGGAGTCTCATGGATACAACAAGCATTGTAGGTACAATCATAGTTGTAGGTACAACAGATGTTGCGGGTACAACAAATTGTAGCTACTTCGATGTCCATTCTCACTTTCACTATCTCGAGTCACTACCACCTAAAGTTGTGTCTTTTAATTTTGTAGTGTATTCTCGCAATTGTCTCTTGGATGACAACCACTTTCACATCAATTTCGAAAGAAGTGACTTAATGGCTTTTTCAACCATTTTTCAATTTGAATACTTCTTGCCAAGTTTTTGGGCTTGATTTGCAATGTCTTTCGGTTTTTCAAGATATATCACTTCCATCTCATCATCACCCATATGTAGTCCTTCAAATAAGGATGCAAGAAGGACTTTCTTTGAGTCTCGCACGTCTTCATTACCTTCAAACATATTTTGAAGAATTCGTCATGCTTCTTTTGCAACCTTGCAGGAGGATATAAGCTTTAGGTGCTCTTAGTTTACTGCGCTGAAAATGACATTCAGAGCTTTGGCATTGGCGAGCAGTAGTCATTCTTCATCCTCGGATCATTGATCTGTCGGTTTAGGCTCATCGTTGACTGTAGGTACAGAGTAGCCCTTTCTATTGATCTCCAAGCCTTGACTTATAAGGATATAATAAACCCCTCCATCCTTGTTTTCTAGTATGTGTAGGTTGTAGGCGTAAGCAAATGTGGCTTTGTTGTCGAAACTCCTTCAGGCTGATCGGATTGTAGTGATTTGAGACATGTTTTTTCTGTCTGGACCTCACCTTCCTTAACACAACAAGGAGGTGTAGGCTTTGATACCACTTGAAAAAGCTTAATCCACTGCAATTAAGAAAAATCAGCAACAAAGCAAAATAAAGTAAAAGAGACACAAGATTGGTATCGTAGTTCAGACCTTCATCCTACGTCTGTTTCAGGCCACGCCAGGTGTAGAATCCACTAAGAGAAATTGATGTTACAGATTTATGCAAAGTTCCTAACTAGTGTACTCTTAAGTAGCTAGTGAATCTTTCACCAAAATTTGCTATACTACCCACTCCCCTTACAACTGATCCTACAAAATAGTCTGAAGTTCTCATTGGACAACAACCGAGATCCCCTCAAGCTATGTGTGTATAAATCAAAAAGAACAATCTCTTGAAAGCTCTTATCTCATAGTGATATCGAAAGTTCAAGCATTAGAGATGAACAATCTCTTTCCTTCTTTCTTCGTTGATCAAAGGAAACTTGCCTTAATTTTCTTGCGAATTATCAATACAATATTCTTGCCTTGTTGGTCATATAAAGGTTGGCATGAATATCTTGTCCAGCTATCCCAAATATCTATTGAGAATATTTTTTGAATCTCTAGGATGTGTTATGTACCTATAGAAAAGAGTGTAAGTACAGAGCCAACAACTTTGCATAAACTCACAAGATTATATCATATCCTTTTCTTACCTAGTATTGGTTGAACAAATAATGATAATCATTTCTACCTTATCAGTTTCTATGAAGGAAAGGAAGAACTCTTGGAGCAATAGAGCGAGAGAATAAGCTCTTCGTGGGCTTAGCTCTAGCTAGTTTCTTTTGTAGCTATAACATGTTCTATTAGATTTCCATGTGATAATTTCTGAATAGAATATGTTTATTGTATCTTTCTTGTGTACAAGGTAACATATATATACACATAGATGTATAATACAAAAGGAAAGTGCAAACCATAAAAGGAACCTACTAAATACACATGATACTAGTTTCCTTAACTGCTAAATATAATATTTATTTTCCTTAACACCCTCCCTCAAACTCAAGATGGGTTCGTAGAAATCAACTTGAGTTTGTCAACCAAAGCATGATAGCGACCCGAAAGATGAGCTTTAGTGAAGATATCAGCCGTCTGATTAGAAGAAGAGACAGAAGAAAGTTGAAGATTGCCCCGAACCAGGTGTTGATGAACAAAGTGACAATCATTCTCAATGTGTTTTGTTCGCTCATGAAAAACATCATTGTGCACAATTTGGATCTCATTTTGATTGTCACTATGCAGAATGGTAGCAAAAGTATGTGTAACCACCATATCTTCAAGTAACCAACAAAGCCAAAGCAATTCAAATGTAGCATCAGCAAGAGCTCGATACTCAGATTCTGTGCTGGAGCGGCAGGGTACTAATGAGTTGCGCAAGAAGAAACAATAACCTATAGTAGATCGTTGGTCAATTAGATCACAGCCCAATCTCGCATCCAGAGCTGCCGATAATACCAATAGAGAGTCAACAGAGAAGTGAAGACCATGAAATAAAGTGCCTTTCATATATCGAAGGATGCGGAGAACAACAATAAAATGAGTAGTACGAGGTGCAGACATGAACTGACTAACAATATGAACAGTATAGGCAATGTCTGGACGGCTAACAGTAAGATAAACTGAACTACCCATAAGCTAGTGATATATGGTAGGATCTGAAGAAGTGTACCATCTCGATGGAGTCTCACAACATTCGTGTCCAATAGAGTAGATGCAACATAGTATCGACGTAATCACAGAGCGAGAGATCAAATCGATGCATGTTTTGCTTGTTAAAGATAAGTATCCATCGAAGTAAGTAACTTCAAGACCAAGAAAGTAGTTCATGTTACCCAGTCCTTCATCTCAAAGTGACTTTTGAGATATTATTGTAAGTCGAAATCCCAGCAGTAGTCGTCCCTAACGATGATCATGTCATCAACATAAAGCATGAGAAGAACCATGCCCTTGTCAGTTCGTCGAGTAAAAAAGGCAGAATCGTGAGGACTCAACTGAAAGCCAAACTGTGTAATAGTGGAACTGAACTTGGAAAATCAGGCACAAAGAGCTTGTTTAAGCCCATATAATGCATGACGGTTGAGGCAAACTTGTTTTGGAGAGTGTGAATATCCAGGGGTGGGCACATATAAACTTATTCTGCAAGATCACCATCCAGAAAAACATTTTTAATATCCATTTGGAACAAAGGCCAATGTCTGACAACTACTATAGCAAGCAAACTTCGAACAGAGGTCGGGCGGGTTACAAGACCAAACATCTCTTCATAGTCAATGTCGCATTCCTGTGTCTATCCTTTAGCTACCAGATGAGCCTTATAACACTCAATAGAGTCATCAGAGCGAGTTTTTATCTTGTAAATCCACTTGCATCTAATTGGAGTCTTGCTGAGAGGGTAGATCCACTAAGTCCCAAGTATGAGTCTTCTCTAATGCACACAGTTCTTTCGACATTGTTTGCTGCCAAATAGGGTCAGAACTAGCCTCTCAATAGGAGGAAGGCTCATGTAAAGAAGAAATAGCAGAGAAACAACGCAGATCTTTGAGGTAAGAGGGAGGTTCAGTTACTTGTTGAGAACGACGAGGGGAACAAGAGCAGGAACATGAGTATCAGGGAGGACAGATTCATCGACGACGGGTGCTAGAATGGGATCACGATCATTGAGCTCATCTCGGGGGTACCTACAACAAGAGACGAGAAAAGCTCGATAAACGAGTTAGTGACAAATGGTTGAGTACGAGGATAGGAACCGCTGTCGAACTTGGATAGAGTAGAAAACATGCTATTTTTCTAAAAATGACATGTTTGGATATGCGTAATCTATGAGAAAGAGGATCCCAACACCTATAGCCCTTATGATCAATTCCATACCCGAGAAAACAACACAGACGAACACGCAGTTCAAGTTTAGTATGCTCAGGGGGGTTAAGAAGAACGAAACATGCACAACCAAAAACCCGAAGATTAGAATAGTCTGGTGGTGTACCATATAATCGTTCAAAAGGAGAGATGTTATTTAACGCTAGTGTGGGAAGTCGATTAATCGTATAGACACAATTTAAAGCAGCTTCTCCCCAAAACTTTTTAGGACAGGATGTAGAGAGAAGTTGGGCACATATAGAACCTAGGATATATCGATGTTTCCTTTCAGCTCGACCATTTTGTTGAGAGGTATACGGGCATGAACGTTGAACAATGGTACTTTGCAGTTTAAGAAACTAAAGAAGGACATAATCATGGTATTCTAAAGCATTGTCAGTATGAAGAATTTTGATTGTACATGCAAATTGAGTTTTGATCATGTTAGCAAAATCAATATAAGTTTGAGATATTTCAGATCAATGCTTTAGAAAATATATCCAGGTGAATCTGGAATAATCATCAATGAACAGTACAAAATATCAATAACCATTCACAGTTGAAGTAGGTGCAGGACCCAAACATCAGAATGAACTAATCCAAACAGAGTATTATTGATGGACATGCCAAGACTGAAAAAAGAAGCAGGTTATTTTGCTAACTGACAATGCACACAATCAAAAGACTAAAATTTAGAAATACCCAATGACCCACTAGAAACTAGAGTACGGAGTTTTCTGGCAGATGTATGACCAAGACTAAGGTGCCACTGATAGACTGAGGGGTGGAAACTGCAACAAAAATCTATTTGACAGCAGGCATGTGAAGTGATGTGAGCTCAAATAATCGTCTCACTTTGATCCTCGTTCCCAACCCTTCTGAATGTCATGTACCTGACAACCAGTGGGACAAAATGAAACAGTTAAGCCTTGGTCGCATAATCGACCAACATAAATTAAGTTTAGAGTGAGTTCAGGAACACAATGGGTGTCAAGAAGATTCAAACTGTGGTTGGATATGGTTCCTGAATGGGTAATAGACATGGAGCTACCGTTTGCAGTTTGAATGCTCAAAAAATGTGGTGGACTACTATTAGAAAGGAGAGATAAATTTGGTGTCATATGATTACAATACTCAGAATCAAAGAACCAATGGTTACCTGAGGTTACAGATAATATAGTGGGTTGGGGAGGTATCGCCTATTTGACGATTGCTTCCAAATCACTCATAGAAAATATCAGAGAGGAATGTGACCCTTCGTAGACAATGCAAGAACATAAAGAACCAGTTTTAGAGACAAATGCGTAGACTTGAATGTGTCTTTAGGACGAGGTCATCTAGTTGGGCGATTCGCATTATATGACCACGTTCATGACAATATCTATGCACTCAATCAGGACAAGTAACAAACGAATGGACCGTTCTTCTGCAGTTCTTACAAAGGAGTGGAACGATTTCGACCATGATTGAGTAGTTGCGGGGCCACTTTCGATGAAGGGGCGGAGTTGACAAGCCAAGCCGAGTTTCTTCAAACAAAGTTTTTTCACAAACGGTGTGTCAATAGAAGAGCGGGGGCAAATATGCGGGAGGGCTACTCTGGGTGATCATATTTAGTATGCGAAGAGCCATGAGAACTTGGATGAGATAAAGGTGGTCTTTGCTAATCTTGACTTGTTGCAGCTGGTTCCAGATTGGTTGAATAAGTGTTAAGAATTCATTGATGGACTAACCAATTTCTTGTTTCAAACTATTTAGAGTAGTGAACAATTGATAATATTATGCCAAAGCAGAATTTTTGTATCTAACAAAGTGAAAATCTCAAATTTCTTTAGCTAGTCCCAAAATCAACAAACTTGAATATGAATAGAGGAGTAGATGTGTTACATAACCAGGTGATGATCTCGATGATTCTTATTGTCTCAGTCGTCAAGTTGGTCAAGAAATTTGGCATGTGTTTCCATGTCATCTTTTTCTGGTTTGGGGTTGTCTCCCGTAACGATTGCCAAAATTTTCGGCCAATCAAAAAACTTTTAATCCGTTGAGACCAAAGCATGTAATTTGAACCATCAAGAATCATAGAAATGGGATGTGAGACTTAACTTTTCTCCATCTAATAGTGGGCAGGCAGAAAAGTGGACGACACGTGTCGATTGGCGGACATATGAGCGGGCGGATAAATCTCATGTCACGAGCAAAGCGCGGTTAGACGACGGCGGTCAAAAAGTGCGAAGGAGATGCGACGTGGCATCTCTTTTGGCGGGCAACAAAGCGTGCAGACGGGTAGTGCAGCAGGGCGTGCAGTTCGGTGTGGACGTGACACGCGACCAGGAGAGACAAGCGGCAGACGCGTGGTAGACGGTGAGTCGGCCAGACGATCCAACAGCTAGGCGGTGGCGCAATAGCGGTTGGGCAGGATTGTAGTACAGGCGCGACACCCCGGGCGGTGCAGCAGACGAGACAGAAAAATAGAGAGAAAAGACTCACGATTAGGACTCTGATACCATGATAATTTCTGAATAAAATATGTTTATTGTATCTTTCTTGTGTACAAGGTAACATATATATGCACATAGATGTAGAATACAAAAGGAAAGTGCAAACCACAAAAGGAACCTACTAAATACACGGGATACTAGTTTCCTTAACAGTTAAATACAATATTTAGTTTCCTTAATAGATACTAGTTTCTTTAACTGCTAAATACAATATTTAGTTTCTTTAACACCATGTATGAGCTTGTATGAAGGACCCTTTATGCCTTGCCCTTTAAAGTACCAAAGTCTCTTAGGCTTCCACCACAACCATCCCAATGCCTTCCATGCACTCAAAATCGCAACACCAACACATGCCAAAACCACAAAACTCGCCATCAATATATAGTAATTTCACTAGCTAATTGATCAACTAACACTTTAGTTTACTATATGGTTACATGCATATGCATGCTCACACACACTGGCGCACACACACACGGGCGCGCATATATATATATATATATATTTGACAAAAAAAAACAAAGATCAATTAATTGAAAATAAAAAAAGTAGTGATGTACCTTATTTGACTATATGCGAGCTATTCTTTTCCTAATTTTGCTTGATTGAATGTATAGCACGCATGATGACTGTTTGATTGATTATCAATCTGTATCCAATAAACAGAAATATATACTTGATTAACTAGCTACCTAAGCAATTATTGTGACAACAATTAACTTGAAAAGGATATTTGAACTTGTCAATCTCAATTATTACTTTGATGCGGTGCTTTAATATGCACTTTGTTTTTTATATTAGAAAGAGACCAAAGGTCTAGTTACATATGACACATCCTAGGAAAGGATACACCACTTTAATCTTCCCTTACAATCACTGATAAGGTCGAGGGACACATGTCAAGTATATGTGTCCCAACTGAATGTTGTGCAGCGTAGGTAGCTAACCAGTCTGCCGCTCGGTTCCCTTCACGATGAGTATGCATAACCTGGATCTCTCAATCTAAGTCAATGAGTTGCAGAATTAAAGAGACAAGATGACGGTGGGTGTTTCTTGGAATAACCTTCCCCATCAATAGATCAGCCACGCTCTTATTATCCACCTCCAGTATCGCCTTAGAAAAGCCCCAGTTCCATGCCAATTGCAGGCCATGAAGCGCTCCCCATAATTCGGACTCAAACACTGAACATACGCCAAGATTAGAGACAAAGCCAGTAACAAAATCACCTACGTAATTCCTTATAAGACCTCCCACGCTCGCCTGTCTATGCTCCCCCTTCACAGATCCATCTGTATTGATTTTCACCCAATGAAGGGGTGGAAACCTCCATCCGATCAAGTGCTCCGTACGAGTATTCTTATGCAGACTGAAAGGCAAGAACATTTCATTAGCCTGATGAAAGGATCTCGCTTTAGCCATAATCGTATTGCACAATTCTCTATGAGAGACCGCTTCCTCGCCAATAGTAACCTTATTACGTCTACTCCAGAGCATCCAATAGCAGGTGGCAAAGAAAGTAGGCCATCCAACACCCTTAAAGATCATGTTATTACTTAAATTATCGATAATCCATTGGTTGATATGCGGCTCCAACAAAGAATCCATTTGTGACACGCCCAAGAACTTTTTCCATACAAGAGAAGATAATGGACATTCTCTCAATATATGGTTCAAGTCCTCCTTCTCTCCACCACATAGCTCACAACATAAAACCTCACACATGTGCCTTCGCTGACGGACGTCGTTGGATAGAAGAGTGTTGTGGAGGGCTAGCCAGAGAAAAGAACGCACTCTCTCCGGTACTGCACATTTCCACACCAGAGCCCACTTCGTGCTGGTGTTGACCAGAATGTTGAGATACTGAAGCATATGCAGACGAGGTAGTAAAGGATCCCGATTTAGAATGCACCCAATAAATCGAATCAACGTCTGCCCCCATTCGGATCTGGCGGAGGTATCGCTGCGATGTGTAGAAGAACTCCTGCAGGGAGTAAAAAACGAAAATCAGCCCAATCCCAATCCCAATCTCCAAAGTTAGTTACATAATTGCTAAGAGTGTCCTCCAAGTGATCTGCCGGAATTGTGCCAGTTGCAAGCTCAAGAAGCGGTTTCTCCAACCCAGTCCATCTATCCTGCCAAAAACGAATTGTATTGTCATTGCCTATAGCCCAGCCCACCCCCAACAACACCTTTTCCCATACTTTGCAAATATTTCTCCAAGTATGAGAACAGTTTCCTGCACTGAGAGAATGGGGGATAACATTATTAAGTAAAGACTCAGAACATATCTATATTTGCCAAAACTTATTAGGCATCTCTTTATATATAACGTACATATATATAATGTGTACTGCTTGTCAACTTAGAATCTTATATATATAATACACTAAGTATAAATTTTGCTAGAGTTTGATTATATGATGCATTTTTTATATATACACTTTAATTAAAATAAATATGGTTTTACTGTGGACGATTATGTCTCTCCATTGAACTTCAGTAAAATCTGGCATTGATCCTTGTGAGCTTACAATAATTGAGACAAATTAATTTACCTCTTACCTTAAAGCAGGGAGCAAAAGTTCCGTCTCGTGAGTTTGTATTGAAATAAACATGCTTATACTGCTTGCTCAAAGTGTCCAATTTATTTCAAATAAATATGAATGCATCTTTCTATATAAATGGAACCAGCCAGTTGTGACAGCAACGTTGTACGAAGTGTGACTTGAGCTTTGATCTCGATTGTAGTTACTAGTCAGACTAACCTAAAAGCAGCTTCGCTAGGACATAAAATCAACCATATTTAGAGGAAAACTCTCGAATATGATCAAACAATGGTGGACCCTAGGTAAACTAATAATGGACCACATGGCTTAATGAATTATGAGGGTTGATCGTACTACTATAGTGGTCCACAGCAAGGCATGACCGAGGCCTAAGTTTTTTTTATTTTTTTATTTTTTTAATTCAAATGAAAGTACGACATTCCTAAACTTTACCTTTTGATAAGTGATGTTTCTACCATCTCATCAGAATGCTTTTACGGCCTAAGTTAAATTGTTAATGCGCATGACATATGTACAAATTCAACTTTTTCTAAAAAAACTCGTAGGTGTTTCTAAGCTTGGGCACTATCTGGCTCCATACGAGACGACCCTCTCAACCCAAATTCAACTTTTTTTGGGTCTAGACTACCCGTTAGCCGAACTTAATCAATTACTTCGAGCTTAAGGGTGTCAATTTTTTTGAGTTTGAACAGAACCGAAGTCGGGCTGCCCTTAGTATAAACGAACATTGGCGTTGTCCAGACCCGGCTCGGTTTAAAATTCGGACAAGTGTGCCTTACTTAGACCCGATTTACCTTAAATCTGGATTGTCCAAATGTTCGTATTCTTCGAGTTTTTTTTATCTTTACAAGTTTTTTTAATTAATATAATCATTGTAAATTCCTTGTAATATATTACCTTCATACCATAATAAGAGATGTTTTAGAGAGTTGGTCAATTTTCACAATAATTGTCGTTTGAGAAAACCAACACTCATTAATATAATTTTTTCTATTAATACCCTTATGGCTATGGAGAAAAGGAATGGTAATAAATACAACTTGTGGGTGTTTTAGACCTAACATACGATATTCTCCCCAATCAACAATAGGACTCCTTAAAAATTGTGAACTATGGTAAAACGTTAAATAAAAAATTCGGAGGGAGTAATTTTTTCTAACTTAATTTTGAAAAGCAATGTCCAAATTGTATTTATTTTTTTAAATTACAAGACGTAATAATATTTTTTTGTTAAAAGACAAAACACACGATGTTATTTTTTTTATTTTTTTTGAGAAAGAAGCACGATATTAATATTTCAAGCAATTTAACTAAGTCTCGAAATTGAAATAGCACATTTCTATATAAGCTATGTAGTTTCTTTATTTCTATTGTTATTTTTACAAATTATATAATTTATGGAAGTATATTTTCAAAATAAAATAGATATCTTATGAAAAAATCGGGTCGGCAAGCCGGACAAAAAAAATGACACCCTATTCGAGCTGTACCAGTAGTGCATTAGCCCAAAAGAATTCACTTTTTTACACTAGGCCCAAGTTGAGACCCGGTACCTCATCTTCACGCCCAGCCCATTTCCGATGTGCAATTTTTTTCATGGAGAGGAGGAGTTCATCTTCATTCTCATGTGCCAAATAAAGTCCAATTTTGTATTCAAGTCATTAAGACTTTTATTTTCATTTTTATTTTTTAAGAAGCTAACGAAGAGCAACCCTCACCCTCTTAAGAGATAATTTTGTCTCGATTACAAATTTATGAAGAGTAATTTCAAAATTATTGACCTTCGTTTGACATACTTATTCGGTCATAGTAGACTCATATCTATATATATATATATATTAGTCGGAGGAGAGAGAGAGTTTAAAAGTTACCTCATCTCACCATTCTATTTTTCTATTTTTCTCAATTTTCTTATTTTTTATTTATTTATTTATTATTTCAAGATATATAATTATACATTATGTCTACATTTATTAATAATTAATAGTGGTTATCTTATCATTAATAGATTGAATACGTTGAACTTGAAATCATGAGTAAATACAAGGAATTGAGTTATTTTTTATTATTTATTTATTTATTTATTATTTCAAGAGATATAATTATACATTATGTGTACATTTATTAATAATTAATAGTGATTATCTTATCATTAATAGATTAAGTACGTTGAACTTGAAATCATGGGTAAATACAAGGAATTGAGTGTAGTGCAAGTTACATTCCCCCTATAAATTTCAACTCTCATCCATTCTTCTTGCAATCGACTTGGTTTTTTTTTTTTTTTTCCTTCACCTTCCAAAAAATCACAAAAAAAAACCAATTTTATTATACATAACCTTAGATTCCTCCAGTTCTCAACCAATTATCACCCAATAAATTCAAGATAGGATCGATGGATTTCAACATCGCCTGTACATTCAAAAGCTGTTCTACTTACCCATAGCTTCATGCATCCAGTGATATAAAAACCATTCGCAACGCTTATAAGCTAAACCACTTTTGATCGCACTCCTTTATGTATGTTTGCTCTATATTGGATCTAATCGTTTGATACGTTTTCCATAAGTTCAAGACTGAAGTGAATCATTATATCTATAACACAAATCAATAATCACGTGACCTTTTTGCTGCCTTTGTTATGTTGTCTGTTGGTTTAGATTATTCAATTGGAGTGAACAGACGATATGGAGGAATTTATATTTAACGGTTATAGTGGATCAATATACACTACTGCATGGGATTACCATTGCTTAAAGATGTTGTTCACTCCATAGAATGCTACAAAAGCTAAAGAAGGCAATATAGTGTTTTGCTCTTTCTTATTATCATTGTTCTTTTATAAAACTTTCGTTTGACTCGATGAGAATAACTATGAATATAGTGCTTTATTATTTCATCTTCTTCTTCTTCTTCTTCTTCTTATTATTATTATTATTATTATTATTATTATTATTATTATTATTATTATTATTATTATTATTATTACACCTGCGCGAAGCGCAGGGAAACGACTAGTATATATATATAACTTAGGTGAGTCACAACGAATCCATAGAGCTTTAGAGATTGACATAAAGTTAATTAAAACTCTTCAAAGAAATAAAGACATTCTAATTACAAAAATAAATAAATAAACTCTAGATCGAGAGTTCTAAGGTTACTAATATTTTTATTCTTAATTTTAAATTAGTCTGCATTTGGTTTTGCTCGATTTAATTCAGTTGATGGCCTGCAATTTTCTTTGAATGCCCTAACAGGCCAACGTTCTTTATTTGTTTATATGCGTAGAATAAACTCTTAATTATGTTTCCAGGGGGAGTAGTTAGGCAAGAATATCCTAACATCCTAATGAAAAATATGAATCAAATCAAGACTTCTAAGATTACTTAAATGAACAGCATTCACATTAGTCTTTAATTTGTTTATATTTATTAAACAAAGTAGATGCATTTGATTGGTTGCGGTACAACCTCAGCAGTACTAAAGAACATATTTGTTCATTACTTAATTGGTACATAATTAATTAGAGTTTGTGAAAAGTGATATGAGCTCCATGTTGAGGGTAAAGCACCAAAATACTAGAGGGGGCATGGACATAAGTTGGTGAGAGCTCAAATGAGAAATTCAGCAGAATCATGGCCACAGCCAACTTTGCTTCCAACATTGCATAGCTCTGCCCAATGCACCCTCTTGGTCCCCAGCTAAATGGGAAGTAGCATAGTTGATTGTTTGTAGCATTTGACACACCTCCTGCAAACCTCTCCGGTTTGAACTCATCAACGTCGTCACCCCAAAGATCGCGGTCATGGTGAACAAGAAGTATTGGCAATCCAATCTGCACTCCTGCTGGTAGAGTAATCTTTCCTACTTGCATCTCTTTGTGACTGTTTCGTAGGAGTAGAGCGACCGGCGGGTATACTCTCATAACCTCGTTGAGAATCATCGTTACCTATACATAGTGAAAAATCATGAAAGTTATTAGCTTTATTTTACTACAGACCTGCAAGACCTCATCCCTTGCGCGCGCCTGCCATTCGAGTTCTTGTAGTTTTTACTTTTTAGTGCTATGGCAAGAGGTGATTATAAATTGGAAATATAGGATCAACTTATACTTACAATCTTGAGGTGGTTTAGAGCATCAAAATCGAGTTTGCTGCTCGAATTGAAGACCTGCAAGACCTCATCCCTTGCGCGCGCCTGCCATTCGGGGTAATAACTTAGCATAACTATAGTCCATGTGAGTAGAGAAGATGTAGTTTCATGGCCTGCAATGTAGAACAGCTTGCACTCATCGATGATGTCCGAAATTGTCATTCCAGCATTCTTGCTGTTCTCAAGCTTTTGAAACTCAGAATTGGATTCCAACAGCATCCCTAATAGATCTTCATTGCGGGATTGCCCTACCCTCTTGTTTATCTTCTCCATAATTGAATCTCTAAACTCTTTTTCAAGTTTCTTCATTCTTGTGTTTCTCTTTGTTGGTATGTACCTGCAAGCAATGATCATGTGTCAATTTTGGTGCTTAGGATTGCAGAAAGAGACCACTAGTGGCCCAACCTTTGGTTGTCGTGGAGAATTGAACTCGAGACTGTGCGTCTGACCCACACAGTCCTGCCTTCGCCCTTACCACTAAGCCAACCCGTCCGGGTTTAAAGGTTTAGATTTAGAAGTCTATTTTCAAAACTTTAATTAGGATCATTTTGCAACTTTAAGAACTAATTGTCTTAAAACTAATTAAGTGTTTTATATAAATCTGTTCATAGTCTAGGAAAACTTTCACCCCTATTGATCAACCAACTATTTGTAAATCTGCAAAGAAGATTAATGATTAAATTCCCTTATTATATATATATGTGCATAAATTAATCAAATAGGCTCTTCTTACCACAGTTTAAACTTAGTTACAACTCTAGCTAGTGAAGTGAATGGTAAGCAGAGTATATATACCAAAGAAATCGTCTCAAATATTAATGAAATCAATGATAGAAAAAGCCAACTCTATTACCAACGTAAAAGAGATCATAAACCATACGTACTTGAAGCCTGGGATGTATACAGATTGAAAAGTTTGGATGGCAAGGTCTGATAGTTCCTTTAAGATTTGGAAAATTCGTCGACCATCTTCGAAGTTGCTACCGAATCCCGTCTTCGAAATAATATCTCCTGTTAGTTCTAGAAATTCAGGCCACACATCTACCTCAAAAGATCCATTTGAGTCCTCAAGCCTCTCCCATCTTTTGATCATGTCTGAGCAACTGTCATGAATTGAATGGAACATTACCTACAACAAAAACAATCAACAGTTAACTAATTGACATTACCTAGCTAGAATATTGATGGAGCTTTTTACTAATCATGGGATTGTTGTAATCGGGTCGCTCTTCCCTTAATTAGAGGTTTCGGTTTCAAGTCATGGGATTGAAGAAACGTTAAAACTATTAACTAGCCAGAGGCATTACCTTTGTGGTCTTACATTATTCGAGTTTGAAACTAGGCAAGTACCTAACAATATTTAAAAGACAAAAAAAGGAGGTGTGTTGTAATCACACCTTTAACTTGTCAAAATGGAAGGCAGGTTGGATGATCTTTTTGTGTTTGGCCCATTTTTCACCATTGTAGGTTGCAAAGCCAGTGACTAAGAGCTTAGTGAGTGGATTTGTATCAGGCTTGGGAAAATCTCCAGACTTGTTGGACAAAATGTCTTTTAACATCTCTTGATCCGCCACTATTATCCTTGGAGTCACTCCAGCCCAAAAATAAGTCACTTTACCTGTAATAGACACAAATTGATTAGGTACATACGGATAACAACCAACCAATGGACAATTCACTGATTTGATATGAGGTTACTTGGGTAAAAGGTCTGGAGTATGAGGCTCATAATGCGCAAGTTGTGGTTTATTTCTTATAAAAAAAAAAAAGAACAGAAAAGAAATGATGGATGACATACTTGATTTTGACACTGCCATTTGATACACATGCGGTTTATATCTCTTGAATTGTTCATTGAGATTTACGTGTGCAAAACTTGATATCTTACTGTAAGAGAGGTCGGGAGTTCTAGCCTCATGATGCGCAAGTCATGGTTTCTTTCTCATTAAAAAAAGAAAAGGAAATGATGGATGACATATATACATGATTTTGACACGGTTGATATCTCTTAGAATTGTTCATTGAAATTTGTATGTGCACAACTCGATAACTTCTTGTGATATAATGCTTCTTTCTTCGTATCTTAATTTGACTTCATCTATCATCCTAAGTACTAGACTCACAATCTAACTCTAACTTGACATTTAACAATCATGTGTCGACAAAGACAGACCGACCCAAACACAGTCGCTTTAGAGTTAACATATTTATGATAGATTTCAAATATATTTCAAAGAAGAGACTAAGAATTGTATTAATGTTTGTCAATTGAGTACAATAGTGTACTCTTATTTATATAGCTAAACAAATCATAAAATAATGAAAGTTATCAAAACTATCTAGATATCAAAATATAGAAACTTCTTAAATACATAAACTACGAAATATAGCAACTACTATAATTTCCTTAACACCCTCCCTCAAACTCAAGTTGGTTCAACTTGAGGTTGTCAATCGAATCAATAAACCTGACAAATCTAAGGTTCGTTGCGGAGCAGATCAACGACCACCCAAGACGACAAATCTAAGGTTCGTTGCGGAATATATCAACAATCACCGAAGACGACAGGAAAATGGTTCAGATGTGGCAGAGTCAGAACAACGAAATTGTAGAACAACGGATATCAGAGTCGACGAGTCGACGACGGACGATAACGAAGTCAACGTTGTCGACGACAGGCAACGGTGGAGTCGACATAGTCGACGACGAAAGTGCATAAACTGAGTCGACGACAGAAGTGCATAACGGAATCGGCGACGAGCAGGATAACGGAATCGACGTAGTCGACAGCAGGCAAACAGAGCAAGCAGAGCAGTGGACATCACAAAGAAATCTCAAAGGAGAAGAGATCAAGGACAAGAAAAAAAGTGAAACGAGCATCAATGGAAGCAACAACAAAGTGAACATGAACGGAAACATGAAAGCAAACACACGAATCGATTGCGTCGACTCGAAGGTCGACCGACCTAGATACTGTAGAAACTACGCTCCGATACTGTGATAGATTTTAAAAAAGAGACTAAAAATTGTATTAATGTGTGCCAATTAAGTACATAGAGTGCTCTTATTTATATATTTGAATAAATCATAAAATAAGAAAGTTACCAAAACTACATAGATATCAAAATATAAAAACTTCATAAATACTTAAACTACGAAATATAGCAACTACTATAATTTTCTTAACAATTTCAATTAAATTCGCCATTAAATGAACAAATTGATGACATCTCAAAAAAAAAAAAAAAAAAAAAAAAAAAAAAAAAACCACTAATATAAAAAACAGAGAAATTTTAGAATAACACCCATTTTTTGACAAAGAGAATAACACCCTTTGACAATACAGTAGAATGCACACCCCGATATCTCACTGTACCATATTTTTGAACGGTGCGATGAACATAGGGCATGACCCTGGCCGCGATGGAGTGTGAGTGAGAAAGAAGTATGGGCTTAGAGTAGGCTTCGGCTAAGGCCTCGCTGGACTCCTTCAAGTCTCCATGTAAGAGCTTGTAGGGAGTACCCCTCACGCCTTGCCTTCTTAGTTGCCTCTCCATCTTCTTTGGTCTCCACCATGTTGACACCCACACTTTGAATACCACAAATATCACCACATAAGTGATGGTACCAACAACTATATTTCCCAACTCTGCCATACCAATTGATGATTTGAGTATAACATTGATAAGCTATGCTTCTCTGCCGGCCTCTCTTAATTTATGAATGCAAAAAGCTAAGCCCATATCTCTCCCTTTTCAACTATACATTCAACAAAGGAGAATGTTTGGTAAAGACATACTTTTTGTTACTTTTTGTTTAGTATATTTGATAATCTTTTGTTGTGAGGCTGAGATAATTTAGGAAGACTGCATTCAAACTTAAAAAAAAAAAAAAAAAAAAAAAAAAAAAAAAGTGGGTGAACTTAACTTTATAGCAGAGGTTGTTACAATGCCGATATAGTTTTGTTTAAGTGGGCCCTTCTTTGAATTTTGCATTGAAATTTCAAAGTGTGTCCAAAAAGCCTCAAACATCTCATGTCAAATGTTGATGTCAAATGGGGGTTACTTTACCATTTCTCTCAAGAAACTTGATTTGTGTGTTTTGACATAGATATTTGACACACATATGTGATATGTCCAATGGAGGAACCAAGAAAATCTTGTTAAGAATGGCGAAATTTAACTTTAACTTTTTTTTTTCCAAATAAAAAAAAACATTAATATAAAAAACTAAGCAAAACAAAAAAAAAAATGATATTGCTATACTCAAGACATTTCAAAAACATCATTTTTTTTTTACAATGCTACACTTGTTATATAGGGAGCGTGTGTCGACCATAAGAAAGCTGGGATGGACGAATACGCCTCCCTAGATCCGGTGTACTTGAATTATGAATGAAGATTTTTTTTTTGGACGAAAAGGAGGCGAAACTCCATTTATTATATATTTACAAAATAATAGAAAATACAAAAAAATGGAGTTACAAAAAATGGGGTCTATAAGAATGAACAAAAAAGAATGTGTCCTCCATAGTTTTCCTAATTATCCCCACAACAAATCATAAAGACTCCATACAACAACAACAACAACATAGCCTCAGTCTCAAATCTCTCATAATTAATGCATCACATGTTAACTTTTCCATTGTGCTCGATTAAGTGCAATTGATGGTGAGCTTTTCAAACCATTCAAATCTCTCCTAATTAATGCATCCCATGTTAACTTTGGTATGCCCCTACCTCGTCGAATTTCTACAGTTTCTATTGAGTCAAGTTTTTTAGTTGGGGCATTTGTAGGCCGTCTTTGCAGGTGACCAAACCACCGCAACCGCCCTTCCCTAATCTTTGTATCAATTGGTGATACTCTTACTTGTCTTTGAATTTCTATATTTCTTATTCTATCTTTACGAGTTTTACCACACATCCACCTAAGCATCCTCATTTCTGCTACGTTTATTTTATGTAATTGTTGTTGCTTTACCGCCCAACATTCACTTCCATAGAGCATAGCTGGCCTAATTGCGGTCCTATAAAATATTCCTTTTAACTTAGTATGAACATTTCGATCACAAATCAACCTTGTTGCACTCCGCCATTTCTTCCATCCATCTTGAATTCTATGTGTGACATCATTCTCAATGTTACCATCATTTTGTATGATTGATCATAGGTATCTAAAGTAGTTTACCTTAGGAACTTCTACTTCCCCTAGTTTTACCACTCCGTCATCTCGATGTCTAGTGTTTCTAAACTCACAGTGAATGTATTCTGTTTTCGTCCTACTCAACTTAAAGCCTTTAGATTCTAATGTATTCCTTCAGAGTTCTAATTTATTATTCACTTCATCTTTAGTTTCATCCACTAAGACAATATCATATGCAAATAGCATACACCATGATATATCCTCTTGAATATGTCTAGTTAGTTCATCCATAACTAAAGTAAATAGATATGGGTCGATCCTTGATGTAGTCTTATTGTAATGAGAAATTCTTTTGTAGCTCCTTCAAATGTCTTTATACTCGTTACTACTCCATCATAAATATCCTTAATAGTGTCTATGTATCTAGCATGCACTCTTTTTCTTTCTAGAACCCCCCCAAAGAACATCTCTAGGGACCTTATCATATGCTTTTTCTAAATCTACGAATACCATAAAAATTTGCCCCAACTAATAGCGCCTTTTCAAAAGGCGATATACCCTATTTTTTTAATAAAAAAATCACACTTATTTTTCTCATTTAAACTAAAATATGTTGTACTTTTGTAATTTTTTCCATTTCTTTACTTATATGGAGTACCTTATCAATAGATGCAAATTTGAGGGGCATTATTTCGTCAATAAAGAAGGTAAAAATAATTACCTCAAATTAATAAAGTAATTAAAAATAAGACTTATATATAAGTTGAATATATTGATAGAAGCACTTGGCTTGAGAGTTGAGAGGGATCATTTTAAATTTCATAAAAAATAAAAAACCTTAAATTTCAGAAATGACATAAAAATCACTAAAAAAATCAATAATTTCAAAAAACAAATATTTATAAATTTATATAATATTGAGGGCTAGGGCATCAAATTAACAACGTACAAGTGATAATTTTAAATTTCAGAAATGGCATGCACTTCAAATTAATATTTTGTTTAATTTGCTTTTTCTAGCCATAAGATGTGAAATATTTAATTAGTAGTCTTTGCTTCGCCATATTGCCATTTGCCTATGCTTTTTGTTCAACTTTTTTTGTTTCTTTTTAATCTTCAATTAATATATTTGCCAGGCACGTGTTGCTGTTGAAAAACATGAGAGTCCGCTTGCACGACACGTGAGTGGCGTGATGCACGTTAATTTACAATGCAAGGAAACGTTAGAATGACAACAATAACTTACAAACACATTGCACCACAGCTGATATTGTGTGTGGACCTCACATCAAAATCTCATAAAAAAGTCCCAACATCTAAGGGTGGGTAATGGTTTTTATAAAACCTCTCAAACCACCCAAATCGTCAAAATCGCGTGGTCTAGTGTGTTTTATAAAATCGCGGTTTGGGGTCGTTTAGAAAACTTGAAAACTGCGATTATGCGGTTTGGTAGTGGTTTTCATCTATGAAAATCGATGTTCACCAAACCACAAAATCACTCCAAACTTGAAATTGAGTTGAAGCTTTTTAATGTTATTCTAAATTTGAAAATGAAATAAGACTCATAATTTTGATTGAGTTAATGTATTTCATTGTGTTTTTTTGGTCATGTAAACATGTATGGCATGTGTGACATTTTTTATTTTTTAAATGTGTCGCAAAAAACTGCAAAACCAAACTAATCAAACCTCGCGCGTAAACCACTGTCGCTTTGGTTGTGATTTTGAGGGTTTGCTGTTGGTGATGGTTTGCAAAATGACTAAACCATGAACCCCCCAATTTGGTCACGGTTTGATGATTTTCACCACCAAACACGATTTACCCACCCCTACCAACACCACATCACATTAACTGTTGTGCAATGTGTTGAGACTTAGTGTTGTCATCAACAAAATGACTTAACTTTTGCAACTAATAGTTCGTCACTACAATCATATTTGTGGTTATTTTTTTCGAGAAAACTAAATTTATGGTTATAGAAAATGTTTTATTAAGAATTTTTTTTAAGTTTTGGGTCTCTTTTGGATACCAACAATGTAAGTCGTTGCAAAAAAAAAAAAAAAAAAAAAAAAAAAAAAAAAGAAACTTATAGTGGCTAGTTAAAAAATTTTAAATTACGTAATTCTGATGTTTTCCATCAATATTAATTGAGTTACTAATATATTGTAGTTTCAATGACCAATAACTTTTTGTCATTGATATTTTTAGCTAAATAGTCTAAATTAGTTGCGAATATAAATATCATTGGTTATAATAACCTATTTGTAAGTCAGATTTGCTCGAAATTAAAACATGATTCAAGGGTACACAATCCCTCTGGGTTGTAATTTTTGGTTAAAATAAAATCTCAAAAATACCGCTTCCTTTCATCAAAATAGAAAATTAATTCGTTTTATAATATAAATATTAGAGGGAGTGAGTTCACATGAATATTTATTTTTTATGAGTAAATGGTTCTTTTTTATTCAATTATAAGCTCATTCGATGCAACCATTGCAACCTCGCTAGGAAGTTGATTCCATACAATAGTTTAGGTGGGTGAGATATTTAACAAAAGAGAAGTGCTGGAATGACAACACCACAAGACACGATGACTCACAAGGGTCATCCATGTACACCTCGAATTGCGAGAATACAAAGATCTTGATGAATAACACACAGATCGAGTTAGCATGGAAGACTTTTGTGAGCGAATGTCTCTTATGGTGTGACATTGTTGTCATTCTAATATTTTCCTTAACAAAAAAAAAAGGTGGGTTATAGATGTAATTAATTTGGGTCTTTTTTGGGCTCACTTAACTTGGGCCCAAGCCCCCTCCCCACAATAATACCATTGCCATGCTAGTTATACACTAATTAAGTTGGGCTTGAAAAAAATTAAATTATGTATTATGGGCTTCAAGCCCACCAAAGGAGGTCCAATTGTAGCGCTTACCGGTTACCAGTCACCAGTCCACTTTGCAAAAAAGCCAGTTAATTAGCATTTTTTTTTTAACAGAAATTTCATTAATCATTCCTGACTTAATACATGATTATGACCAGACATAGAATCAAGTACATTGATTCATTAATCCTATTTGTTCAAACAAACTGCACGCCATTAATTTGACTGTAAATGCGAAATCGAAACACTTTGATAATCAGGGAGTGCTCTCTACAACGTTGAAACTCATGACAATACACAAAACTACTAGAACCACAAAACGAATAACAAAACTTCTCAACAAGGAGAAGAAAACCTACAACCGCTCAACAAGGAGAAGACAAATCAAAGACTACACGAAATAATTAACCACTCTTACATTAAGCATATGTTATATATGCTCCCCAACAACTGAGTTGGCCGAGTGGCAAGAAACTAACACCCCCCTCAAACGAGCCAACGAGGTCTTGAGTTCGGGTCTCTTTATATGGAAAACGAGTCTCTTTAGATGGAAAGCTCGCTAGTATCCGAGCATGGACCGGACCAATGGTGTTGAGGTTGATACCAAATATACCATATGGTAAAACAAACTTAGTACATGTTATTGATTTGTTTGGTGAAAGGTAGATCTTCTAATTAATCTTGAGCATTATACGGATCATGGACAATGTACGAGAAGCTCAAATTACATATATACACATAATTTTGACTTATTGTTTGCTATCAAACTGTTAGGTTGCAAGAAATGGTTACATAAAATCATGGTCCTCCGTTTTCTCTTTTCACTCTTTTTTTTTTGATTTGTAGGTGACAAAAAGTCGGATTATATACAAAGAAAAAAGACAAAGATCAATTAATTGAAAATAAAAAAAGTAGTGATGTACCTTATTTGACTATATGCAAGCTATTCTTTTCCTAATTTTGCTTGATTGAATATATAGCACGCATGATGACTGTTTGATTATCAATCTGTATCCAATAAACAGAAATATATACTTGACTCACTAGCTACCTAAGCAATTATTGTGACAAAAATTAACTTGAAAAGGAAATTTGAACTTGTCAATCTCAATTATTACTTTGATGCGCTGCTTTAATTTGCACTTTGATGCATGGTTGCGCTATTTTCACGATGTGCACATAGGAGTCATATAAGTAGCTATATAATTTAAGAGTAATTTGAGAACATATCTATATATTTTTTATTTTATTTTTTTGAGACTCAGAACATATCCATATTTGCCAAAACTTATTAGGCATCTCTTTATATATAACGTACATATATATAATGTGTACCGCTTGTCAACTTAGAATCTTATATATATAGTACACTAAGTATAAATTTTGCTAGAGTTTGATTATATATCCTGACAATTAAATATGATGCATTTTTTATATATACACTTTAATTAAAATAAATATGGTTTTACTGTGGACGATTATGTCTCTCCATGGAACTTCAGTAAAATCTGGCATTGATTTTTGTGAGCTTACAATAATTGAATACAAGTATTCAGGATGTGACTCCTTCCGCGAACTCTGTAGAAGTCAAAAGTGGTTATGGTTCTGTTGTAAAACAGTCTATACATGGTTCAGGTGGACATTGATCTGGGAACAAAAGTAAGCACAACAGAGGTCGTGGAAGCAAATACAGAGGTCGAGGAGGCTTCAAGTTCCAGAAAAATAATAGAACGACATGTCAAATTTGCAGTAAGATTGAGCATACTACAGTAGTGTGTTACTACCATGCAGATATGAAATGCATGGGGTTTCTAGTTTCTCCTAATCAGCCTTAACAACGTTAGAAATTTACTTCAGTTGTACCTCCTAATCAGAGTATGTTCTTTGTTGCTCCTGAATGTGTTCCCGATCCATCATGGTATGCTAACAGTGGAGCCACTTCTCATATTGCTTTTGAGCAATCTCAAATGATGAACAATCAACCGTATGAAGGTAATGACGCATTAATGGTTCGAAATGGTCAGTGTTTGCCTATATCTAGCATTGATACTGCTAAGATACTTGCTCTTCATTAGAAATTATCATTTTCAAATACTTTTTGCGTACCTAGCATTAAGAAGAACTTGTTGAGTGTGTCTCAATTAACCAGAGAGAATAATGTCCTAATCGAATTTCATTCGAATGCTTGTTACGTGAAAGATTCTAGAACTAAGGAAGTTATCCTTCATGGCATATTGCAAAATGGTCTCTATTGGTTCTTTGGTCCTTCCTCCAAGTCATCTGTCAACAAGTCTGCCTTCATTGCTGCTAATAAAAGTGTCTTATCTTTATGGCATTCTCACTTTGGACATCCTGCTCAACACACTTTCTAATAGGTGTTGCATTCTCATTTACATATACATTCTGGTTATACCATTGATTTATGCTCATCTTGTCCACTGGGTAAGAGTCATGCATTGCATTTTCATTCATCAAATAAGAGTTCTTCTTCTGTGCTTGAACTAATTCACACTGATGTTTGGGGTCCTGCCTTTGTACATCTTCTCATGGTTTTAACTACTACATATATTTTTATGGATGACTGCACTCATTTTACTTGGTTATATCCCTTAAAACATAAATTAGATGCCGTCAGGCATTTTCTTCATTTCAAACTACTAGTTGAGAACCAATTTATCACAAAAATTAAGAGAGTTCAGTCTGATTGAGGAGGTGAATATAGGTCATTTAAGCCAATTCTTAATTTTTATGGGGTTGTGTTTCAACATTCCTGTCCACATGTTCATGAACAGAACAGTAGAGCAAAATGTGAGCATAGTCATATCGTGGAATTGAGTCTTGTACTTCTTGCCCATTGTCATATGCCCATTAAATTATGGTGGGATGCCTGTGAAACAGCTTGGTTTTTATTACCTGGTAAACTACTCAAATAATTGCAAGAGTTCTCCAAAAGTTCAATTTCATTAAGTCACGTAATTAATGTACATCTCATATTTTTGGTTAGGCAGCAGCAGCATGTGTTCTAATTGTATATCGACACTAAATTTAAATAATGTTCTACTACTTAATTCCATGAAAAGGCTTCGATGACGCTGACATATCATAAGCTAACCTATAATTTTGTATCTTTGATACATTCATTATTTGTGGCATTAGTCGTTGGAGTACTACTTCGAATTGTGCATCAATAGTGTACACTATAAGCTAACCAATAATCTTTTAATTAGTAGTACAATGATTTGGTACATATATATGGTCATTGACACGGATGCGGTTGAAGGTTAATCCGTGTATACAATTAATGAGCTCGCGGAGAAGTGTAACGGGCATGCTGCTTGCGAGTAACGTGCCACAAGAAAAGTTAATATGATATCACAGCTGATGGTTAGAGATGTTAGAGATGTGTGGACCGAAATATAATGAGCGTAAAAATTTAACATATATAATTCATAAGGAATATCTGCTTAATTTCAACAACCAATTAATCTCGATCCAACTATTTGACAAAGGAAAAGAAGTCTCAATTACACCATATAAAATGTCATGTGATATATATTAGAAGTGATGTAGCATAATAACTAAAGACTATCAATTACCCTGACGGATTGGCCTAGTGATTAAGGCAAAGACAGGTTTGTGTGAGTTTAACGTATGGTCTCGAGTTCGGTTCTCCATATCAGTCAAACTTCCAATCACTAGTAGTCTCTTTGTTAGAACATACACAGATATTATGCATAATACATAACCAATAATTAATTATATTAAAACCAGAATACATATCATGATTAACACAGAAAATTTTATGCTTGAATAGGAACTACAACATATCATGCTTAACATGGATATATCATGCTACAATATAATTACATAGAATTAAATAAATTATACCGGCGGCTTGCAATTAATTGCAATGTCCTAAGACGAGATTTCCCCCAATTTGATGTATGAATACTGCAAGAGGTTCGTCCCTATGATACAACTGGTTTGACATTTGATTACACATCGACCAACGATCCTTCTTCTGCAACAACGAAATATCTCTCTCAATACAAAAAATAGTGAAACAATACATTTCGAAAACTTAGTAAAAATGGAGTTTTAGACTCTTTCTTTTATAAATCAAAAGCACCTCTTTGAACAGTTACAACTGTTCAAAACGTGGCTTTAGTAGTGGAGTGTTTTACAACCACCAATCATCCCACTAAATATTTTTCCACAACTTAAAAGGTGCAATTGTTGCAAGTTGATTTAACCACTACTAAATTAACCAAAGTGAATGTAAAAAGCAAAAATACTTATGTTGTGAATTGGATAAATCATTAAATCATTAGCCCCAAGGGCGCCCTTTCAAAGACATATTACATAACAATTAAATAATATATGTCATGATTAACACAGAAAATCTTATGCTTGAATACGAACTATAACATATCATGCTTAACATGGATATATCATGCTTCAAATACAATTATAGAAAATTAAATAAATTATATCAGAGGCTTGCAATTGATTGCAATGTCCTAAAACGAAATTTCTCCCAATTCGATGTATGAATATAGCAAGAAGTTTGTCTCTAGGATACAACTGGTTTGAATTTTGATTACACGCCAACCAAAGATCCTTCTTCTGCAACAGCAAAATATCTCTCTCAATACAAAAAATAGTAAAACAATATATTTCGAAAACTTAGTAAAAATGGAATTTTAGACTCTTTCTTTTATAAACCAAAAACCACCTATTTGAACACTTATAATTGTTCAAAACAAGGCTTTTAGTAGTGGAGTGGTTTACACTACAAGAAAAAACCAAATCAACAACAAACTAATCTGATGCTGAATTGGTACGGTTTTGTTGCTAAACCACTATGCAACAAATCAGCGACAAATAGTAGTTGTTGCTAAAATCTTTGTTGCTGGTGCAACTCAGCGACATATTAGGTATTCTGTTGTTGTTCAGCGACAGATTTGTCACAAACATCTGTCGCTGAACATCAACAGAGACGTGTCTGTTGCAAATCTATTGCTATTTGCCTAGTCAGCAAAGACGCTTTCTCTCGCAACTCTGTTGCTCTTCAACGACAAACGTTTCTATCGTTGTACTTGCCGGTCAATGAAAGACGTTGTCTGTGCCCAGTCAGCAAAGACGCTGTCTGTCGCAACTATGTTGCTATTCAAATGATAGACATCGTCATATTTGATCTGATCAACAAAAAAGACGCCATGACAAATTAGCGACAACGCCGATTTTCAAATGTCCGCTAATTGTCGAATGATAATTTTTTCAAATAAAATCATAAACAATAAATAGTAAAAGGAAAACCTGCAGTAAAATCTGCAAAAACAAATTAAAAGCTACTAATATCACAAAAATTGGAAAGATGTACATATATTATCAAAATTTGACAAACAATGTCTACAAAAGAATGAGATTAACATTTCATAATTAGTACTAAACTATAAAGTAGTAAATGAACATTATTCAACAAAATACAAACAACTACACAAGCTGGCTACATAAATTTACATATATACAATGTGTACAAAACACTCATATAGCATTCTTTCACCGATACATAGATAGGCACTATACAAATTATTTAGCTAGCAGAGCGTATCCCATCCAAATCCTGAAAATTAAAAGGAACTTGAACAATATTCGACATGCAACCAAAATATTCCAACACAAATTAAAATAACATCACATCCAATTTAAGTGAAATCGAAGACTATAAATACTCTTCTTAAGCAACTTGAAATGTAGGCTACTTATTTAAAAAGTATAGTTGAATCTCAACTTAAAAGGCTAGGTTAAGGTTTAATATAGTCGGATTTGTCCCTAATCTAGCTTTGATCAATGTAATAAGTAAACTATAAAGCAAAATCATTCGGATGGAATCAAAGAGAGTTGTAAGATTAAAAAGAGAAGACAAGGAAAAGAAAAAAGGAAGCCAAGTACAAGATAGAGCACTATTTCAATCAAATATAAGGTCTAGTGTGGCTTTTAGCAAAACTCATTCTAACACAAAAGGTGCATTCATTGAGAATCCAATCTTTTCAATATTGGAACATACGAGGACAGTGAGACATCTAAATGTAAATTGAAGTAAAAACGTGCTCATGCAGTCTTGCATATTGGGCCAACTTTGTTTCATGAAAGATTATTGATAAGCACATGTGCTTTGGTTCCCCTGTTCCTTGTATAGTAAGACCAATATTTGAGTTTTTTTTCACTTTCCACTTTCAATGGCAGAATCACTTTTAACTTGCACTAGTTTACATCAAATTTGTGTTGTTTGCAATCCAATATCATGAATTGAACCATAAGATTTCCTAGATTAAGTTTAATTCCAACACCACTTATTCACAAAATATAGTACTATTTCAAGAAATGTCTCCACTTTTTGTAATGAAGTCTTAGTTAAGTCTTCTTGATTAGATTCATAAGTTAAACTAGCTAGTAAAAACTTATGACACCAACAAATGTTAACTCTAACAAAAACTACCTATAAAGAATTTTGCATGAAAAAGCATATAGTGGCATTATTATTTAATACAATCACTTGGTCTCTGTAAAACCAAAATACTCTCTCAATCAACCCCATTCTCCAAAACATTAGATGCAGAAAAATAAACATACAATTCAACATGGGAGTTGTAAAGTAATTATATCTTACCCAGTAAAAACAAAGAAGCCTTGTCAACTCCTTCTCTTTAAGCAACACCAATATCAAATGCCACCGCTGCACATACCTCAAATGAAGAATCACATCGACTACATTAGAAGGAAAAAAATGTGAAGATATACATTGACTCGTAATTAAAAACTCACCATAAAAAAAGATAGAACATCCAATCACTATTGTCGTGGCGGTGGTCGCGGAGGCGGCATAAGTTGCGACATAAACTCATCATGATCATCCAAAAGATGATGTCTATCCTCAGGCATCTCTCTATATGGATCGGTCCAATGTCCAAGCTGGTGGTCATCCAGGTGCGCAGACTGAGAAGGTGCTATGTCGGTCGTCAAATGTCCAGGCTGGTCATCACTCTGAGGACCAAAACGCTATGTAACTGGTGATAGTGGAGGTCGCGGTGTCGGAGGCACGTGGGGCCTAATACCAAGGTGTTGCATCAACAATGCCTCCATACGTGCTAAACGATCATGCATCTCTCGATTTTTTTCTTGGCATTCCATTTTGTCCCTCTGCATTTGTTCTTGTCGTTCCATTCGCTCATTCAGCAATGTTTCTTGCAACCTCTGGTGGTCCCGTTGGAGCTTTTCCAACTTATGAGGTCCATACGCTGGTCCTCGAGATGAGCTTGCTTCCCCTGAAGATATGCTGCGATGATAACCTTGTAATCCGTAGATACGTCCCTTGACTTCTGACACCACCTCAAGATAAACGACATCCTCGTCAATCGATGTGTCGGGGGACTGCGTGGACATCTCCTCCAATCTCCGAGTGAGTTCAGCCTGCATTAAGTTAATAAACTAATAGTTAATTGTACTGTTTTCTTTTAAATTGATGTGCTACATGTGTTGTCTCGAAAACTATTTATATGCAATTCATATTACTTACATCAATCTTCGCGGATCTCTGATCGATGAAAGTTTGGTCGTCATGGCCATGGGTGTGGAGGTGTCGAAACATCTCCTTGCGTGTGGGACGACGTTTAAGCTTCTTCTCCTACAAGCGAGTTCCAGGATTAGTAGTTTTTATTTGCGCTCATCTACATACGAAACTATTTATGTATGTATACGTACCAACGTATCACCATGCTGTCTCGCGGATATACTTCCTGCGCTATGCAACGAAATACCAGTGTCCGGCCCTCCCGCCTCGGAATTTCTATTCGTGATCATCTGCTCGGACTTCTTCTTGAATTCTTTATCTGTTGCTCATTTTCTTTTGTAATGCTCAAACACCTCCTCTGTCAAGTAAATATGTGATATTCTCTTCTTCGCGATTAAATATATATTGCCCGTGTACCGGATGGCTGTCTTCCGACACCACGCATCATATATCGCAAATGACATTTGCAAGTCCCAAGTGAAGAACACCTACAAATGAACAAGTAATGGACACATTCTCATTTCTATAATCAGAAACTAGTTTAAATAAATTCACTTCGATGGTTGATGTGAAGTTACTGACCTTCCACCTAAGCCAGTATATATCTCGTTAGGATTGTGGAACATATTTCCATTTCCATCTTTCTTTCAAATATCCACTCTTGAAGACTAAACTCATATTCCCTGCCGCCACGGAAGAAGGGTGTAACCTACCATTTCAACATTTAAGTTCGTCTAGGAAAATATTATTTTTATAGATTAAGTATATATTGTGGAGATTAACATACAAGCCATGTTCAACGATGAGATGAATAAGAGGGTTTTCACATTCAGTAGGGGTTGTCGGCAGTCGGAAAAAATATGGGATCTCCTCAATCGCAGGTGGTATCGATGAGCGCAACCTATTAGTGGATGACCTCGCGGACGAAGTCCTATGTGGTGCTGGGGGTCTACGAGATGTAGAAGTGTGCTCGTCGCCTACTCCAGGAGAATGAGCGGGATGAGCTGAAGGTGATGGTGTGGCGTGATGTGACGAAGAGGGACTGATACCATGCTCGTGTGGGTATACATATCCTGGAGGTGATGGTGTAGAGTGGTGTGACGAAGAGGGAATGGTACCATGCTAAGCTGGGAGTACATGAAATGGAGGAGATGGTGTGTTGTGATGTGATGCCGAGGGACTAGCACCATGCTGAGGTGTGTATACAGTTCCTGCCGGTGATAGTGTGACATGTTGATGTGGATATGGATGACCGAGAGGCGATGAGGAGGTATAATGTGATGACGACGGTCCGAATGCATAAGTTGGGTATGGACGAGCTACATGTGACAGACTAGTGTGATGTGGCAACGGTTCAGTGTCGTGACGTAAGTAGGCATAACTCGAGCGTGATTGAGTGGTGTGATGTGGTGAGTACGAATGAGTCGGATGTAATGAGTACCGACCATCCGGATGGGAATGTGTAGCATGGTGCGACAACGATCCTCGTCCAATGGTGCAAGTCTCCTCCGTGGGTCTATTGATGTCCTCCATGTCCTCATCCTCCATATTACCACGCCCCCTACCTTTCGCCATATATAATGGTATCTATATCTATCGCATAAACAAATAATTCAGTTGATTGATACAAATAACATTTATAAAGATATATGAAGTCTAACATAAACATCATATTTCAAGTAAATTGATGTATTGCACTAAAAACTCACACCAATCACTCTAACTCATCTTCGCTACCACTGTCTGATGACGATGTGAACTAATCATCGTTGTCAGACATAATTTCACTTGTCGGATCAACAACTGTCGACGCTAATGGATCTACATCTACTTCCACGATGAACATATTCTCATTTTGATCGGCTTGAAATGCATTATCCGAGATGGCCATTTCTGAACTAATGACATTGGTTTCATCTACAAACTTTGGTTGAAGCTTGCATATAGCTAACCAATCACTTCGTTCCCTGCTCACGATAGAAGGGTAAGGAAGATAATATACTTGATGTGCTTGCCTTGCCAATATGAAAGGCTCGTACCTATTGAACCGACGGTTTTTATGAACTTCTACCAAACCCAATTAACGAAGAAGTCGTGTACCATTTTGAGTAGGATCAAACCAATTACATTTAAACAACATTGTTCAGACATAGTAATCAATTCGAATTACGTCTCGGAGTACAACGTAATAGTCAGTATCGTTCCCGCCTTTGACGCATACACCACTATTTTGTGTTGTCTTGTTCGCACAATAATGATTGAATATCTTCTTGAATGCGACACATTAAAATTGTATCACTCACTCACTAGCCATTGCCTATCTTAGCCGATGACCTTTTTAGTCTCCTCCTTGCATAATGTCATTGTTAGGACTACATGTTGTAAAATTTTGGGGTGCATTATCATCATAGTTGTGTTGTAGTAAGGTCTAGGTCTGGCTTTTACAGGTTTCTTAGACAATATTACAATGTATGCATTTTTAATCTCTTTTCCAACTTTCTAACCGTATCAAAGAACAATATTACATGCTATGTACAACAACTATGTACTTTTCTTCCTCAACATGAATTGCCGAAGTTTTTTTTTTTCAAAAAGTCCATATAGTCTCGACATTTCTTATCAATTCTTACTAATGAAGTATATAAATTAATATATTTTTCTTTATTTTAAAAATAAATCCAAATATTCATCAATTCCTAATATATATACAGTCTTGAGATTTCAAATATAGCTACGTACCAACTAAATGACAATCACAATTAATAAACAATATAAGAATATATTAGTTATAACTCAATAAGATATCATTTTTCGTTGGAAATGCACAACCAAACAATAATTTAGACAATGTACAAATTTATTAATTTACTGTATTATTAATCAATGAACATACTATGAACTAAATTTAACAATAGTAATTGCTAATTGCCATATGACAAGCTAAGTGAAAATTGAAACTACCTAAATGCAAATTCAATTCGTTCTAATTGAGTTTTTCGAGGCCGTTTTGATTCGATTCATGCTTTGCATATTCTATAATCATAAAATCAAACCTGAAAATACTAATTGTAAGTTGGGAGTTATATTTGACTCTGACAATATTGGTAACCAAAATAACCACATTAACATATGACCATAAACAAAGGTTGTTGATTTGTTGTTGTTTAGCAACAGATTGTTGAGTTGTTGATTTGTTGCTGTTTAGCAACAGATGGTTGAGTTGTTGATTTGTTGATGTTTAGCAACAGATTGTTGAGTCGTTGATTTGTTGTTGTTTAGCAGGTTGTCGCTATTTTTGGATGTTATTCCACCATATTCTTGTAGTGGCTTGAAGCATAACCTAAGTACGATTTCGTTGAAATATTGAAGGCAAAACTTAGATTTCCTAATTACAGTAGTAAAAGAAAAAAACATAACGATTCAACAGATTCCAAAATAGAAGTATAAGAAAATGCGTAAACCACGAGTGCTCCGGCGAGGATGTACTGGAATCGGGATTAAGCGAGGCTGGGACTGTGATTCGAAGGTCCACCACATCAACTTCCTGGTCGCGAGGCACTCCACGAGTCTGCTATGCCTTCGTGCTAGTCCACCGGGGCAAAGCTCGGGCCGACGGCGGTGTCGGTGTGCGAGCCGTGTATGAAGGGGAAGTAGAGAGGCGGCGGAGTCGTGGATGAGGAGACCCACGACGGAGTTGCGGATGAGGAGACCTACGGCGGAGTCGTGGATGAGGCGAGCAGCGGCGGAGTTGCGGATGAGGAGAGGCGGCGAAGTTGCGGATGAGGAGACCAGTGGCGGAGTCGCGGATGAGGCGAGCAACGGCGGAGTCGCGGATGAGGCGAGCAGTGGCGGAGTCGCGGATGAGGAGAGCAGCGGCAGAGTCGAGATGAGGCGAGCAGCGGCGGAGTCGCGGAGAAGGAGAGCAGCGGCGGAAATGAGATAAAGGCCCTCCACCAGTGTGCTATGCCATTCGCGCCAGTCCACCGGAGCGAGGCTCGGGCCGATGACGTCGGCGTGCGAGCAGCGGGCGATGCAGAGGAAGGAGAGAGGCGGCGGAGTCGCGGAGAACGACGATGATGAGAGTGGCGATGAAATAGATCGGGCTGACGACGGTGGTGACGATAGTGCTGGCGACGATGATGCGATGGGAGGTGAAGGGGTTTGGCGGGAGTGGTTTGCGCAGAGAACGAACGAGGAGGATGGGTTTTGCTTTTTAATTATTTTTCTTTTTGCGACAGATCAACGACAGATTATGTATGTCGCTGATCTGTAGCAGATCAGTATACTTTGCTACAGATCAGCGACATAATCATATTTGTCGCTGATATGTAGCAGATCTGTCACAACTGTTGTGGAATATGGATGACCATGCATGTACACCAACATATTGTGTAGTCATATAACTTGTATTTCTCACTTAATAGTACCTCCACTTGTCTATGTATTGTCATGTAACTTGTAATCCTCTCCAATGTACACCAACTCTTCCATGTATTGTCTATGTTGCTTATGATGTGTTGTATGACTTGTAGTGTATATATAACTTGTACACATTGTATAAATACAATTATCATCATCACCAAATGACCTATATAAAGGGTGCCAACCCCATTGTAATTCACACACCAAGTTGAATGAAAACTTCTCATTCCAACTATCTCATTTCTTCTCTTATCCTTTGTAGTAGTAGTTTGTAGTAGTAGAAGCTCTTGGTCTTCTATTTTCCTTCTCTAGTTCTTAGCAAGTTCCAACTTAATTTACAACACGTTATCAGCACGAGCTTGCTCTAACATTAAGGAGATCTTGAAGTTCAAGAAGGCTTGTTAAGGAGACAAAGCTAGGAATGTATAACTTTTGTTATTTAAATAAATTCAATTTATTTCTATATTATCATGGTTGCTTCATTTTATTACATGCATTACTTTTATATGGATACTTTATTCATATACTATGCATTATAACGTCACCGATTGCGAAAGTATGCTCTGTAGTTGCGTCTTGTACGATCTTCTACATCAGAAATCAAAAGCCAATGTGTGACATATAGTTTTTCTCTTAAAACTACAAACGATTAGTTATTGTTCTATTCTTGATTTTATAATACAAATAATGCTATAAGTTTGAGTTGACAGTGGGTAAGCCTTGTCCCCGGTAAAGCTAAACATTGAAAGGGAGACGGGTTATCCCGTTCGAGGAGGCATGATATTAAGTAGACTTTGTCTTGCCACCCAACCTGGAGGTTGTCCCACCAACTCATAAGAATAGTACATTTTGTTTATTAATGAATCAAGTTGTGAACATATATTTAATCATATTATGTTTTTTACATAAAAAAAGAAAATTAATTTATATTACATTTACTTTCAAAATATTAGTCAACCATAGTTGAATTTGTTGTCTTATTATATTACCGACAATAATTACTTGTCATGACAATTAGATGCTACAATTTGTGAATAAAGCATATATGCAAAACTGTGTGTTATACACAATCATTCGCCAATTTCTCTTTAGAGATATGAAAAGTGAATATTTCACTTTATATATCTTTTCACCGTATGGAGTTATATATATATATATACGAAAAGGGTAATGCTCCAAAAGCTAAAAAATGAGCGGTTGAGTCTCAAGCTACAAAATTTAATCAGTCAAATATTAATTATAATTCCACAATTTTAATTACCTCTATGTTGAGGCTATGTGGAAATATGACTGATGAGACAATAAAAAGAAGGTCACGTGGCTCGCCTCGATTTATTGCTGCAACAAATATCGAGTGCGCTTGTCAATCCAATAAATATTAAGGATTGATTTCTAGTCTCATGGTAGCTGAGTAAAATAATGAGATATTATAAATATAATATCGATCCCGTCCAATTAGTTCAGCTTCAAATTAAGAATCATATGTTGCATATAATTATCATGATCGCAATAATAAATTTATGGACGTGGAAAATGTGAAAATATCAGGTAAAGGTCGTATCGACAATTCCACCAAAAATTGGAATAAAAGTGGGCACCACTACAAATGGCAAATAATTATTGACAATGAGCGCTCATAATTGTGACGTTTTTTGGTCATATATGAAAGACTATTTTGCCTAAATATTGTCATATATATACCCGAATATTTTTGTGACCTTTACCATGCCTTCAAAATCAAAGGCAAAATATTATGAATTTTATCATTGAAATATGACTCTTTTTCTAATATGCCAAACATTATTTGTCTAGATGGATCAACAAATCATGTGTTCAAATCATGAATCAAATAAGAGCGATATATGCCTTGCTGATTGTGCTACAACGCACACAATCCTTAAAAACAGAGAATATTTCTCTAATTTGAACTTAGCTTAGGCTAATGTTCAAACAATATCTGGCATCTCCAATTTGATTAATGGCTCTGGAAGAGCAAATATTATGTTGCCTGGGGGAACAACAATTCATGTTGACAATGCCTTATACTCGGAAAAATCCAGAAGAAATTTACTCAACTTTAAAGATATTCGACAAAATGGATATCACATTGAAACCATGAACGAAAATAATAGAGAATTTCTCTATGTCACATTGGTTTCAAATGGGAAAAAGAAGTGTTAGAAAAATTCTCGACTTTATCCTCCTGGATTATATTTTACTCATATAAGGCATGTCGAAACGAATGTCGTCTTAAATAAGAAAATTAATGATCCAAAGACATTCATTTTATGGCATGACCTATTGGTCATCCAGGATCATCAATGATGCGAAGAATAATTAATAATTCGCATGGACATCCTTAAAGGAGTCACAAAATATTTTCAGCTGGTGATTATAATTGTGCTAGTTGTTCTCAAGGTAAATTGATAGTTAAACCATCCACAAGTAAAATTGTTGTGGAATCCCTAGTTTTCTTAGAACGCATTCAGGGAGACATATGTGGACATATTCATCCTCACTGTGGACCATTTAGATATTTCATGATTTTGATAGATTCATCAACTAGGTGGTCACATGTTTGTTTGCTTTCGACCCGCAATGTTGCATTTGCTAGACTTTTAGCACAAATCATTAAGTTAAGAGCACAATTCCCTGACAACCGAATCAAGACCATCCGTCTTGATAATGCCGAGGAATTTCAATCTCAAGCATTTAAAAATTATTGCATGTCTATAGGAATCACCATTGAACATTCTGTTCCACACGTGCATACCCAAAATGGTTTGACAGAATCTCTGATCAAACGCATTCAACTAATTGCCAGACCTTTAATCATGAAGACTAAGTTATCAACTTCAGTTTGGGGACATGCAGTCCTTCATGCAACATATATCATTCGTTATAGGCCTACTGCATACCATGAACATTCCCCCATGCAACTCATTTTAGGTCAACAACCAAATGTTTCACACTTGAGAATTTTTGGTTGTGCAGTGTATGTTCCTATACCACCTCCCAATATAACTAAGATGGGTCCACAACGAAAACTTGGGATTTATGTTGGATTTAACTCATCGTCCATTATAAGATACATTGAGCCCTTAACAGGAGATTTATTTACTGCACGTTTTGCTGATTGTCACTTTGATGAAGCAATTTTCTCACCATTAGGGGGAGATAAGAAGCCAATTCAAAAGGAATGTCGTGAAATTGCTTGGAATGCATCAACTTTATCACATTATGATCCACGCACAAATCAGTGTGAACTTGAAGTTCAAAAGATCATTCATTTGCAACAAATCGCAAATCAATTACCTGATGCATTTAATGATGCAAAACAAGTGACGAAATCACATATTCCAGCTGTAAATGCTCCTGAAAGAATTGATGTCTATGTGCAAAAAAATGCACAAGAACCAACGAAACGCTTAAAGCGTGGAAGACCAGTTGGTTCAAAGGATACAATTCCTCGAAAGAGCAAAACGGGAGTAAAAATAAATACAAATCAAAATACTCCTGAGAAAGCACAAGAATCATTTGATAAGGATTTGTCAGAACAAGTTGATTCTGACGAGGAACAACTGCCTCTAGAAAAAGAGGAAAAAGATGAAAATAATGAGATCTCAATAAATTATTTAAACTCTGGTAAGATTTGGGATCGAAATAAAATTTTCCTAATGATATATTTGTTTTCAATGTGTCATTTGAAATATGTGAAAATGATGATGATCCAGAACCACGATCAGTGGACGAATGTCGAAAAAGACCTGATTGGCAAAAATGGCAAGAGGCTATCCTAGCAGAGCTAAACTCGTTAAGGAAACGAGAGGTTTTTGGACCGATTGTTTATAAATGAGTATTTGTACGAAAGAGAAACGAAAAAAATGAAGTTACAAGGTACAAAGCAAGACTTGTAGCTCAAGGTTTCTCACAAAGACCTGACATCGATTATGAGGAAACTTATTCTCCTGTTATAGATGCAATCACATTTCGGTTCTTGATAAGCCTTGCAGTTTATGAAGAGCTTGATATGCATTTAATGGATGTCGTTACAGCATATCTGTACGGATCCCTAGACAATGAGATGTATATGAAAATCCTTGAAGGATTTGTAATATCCGAAGAAATAAAATCAAAACCTCATAACATGCATTCTATAAAATTACAAAGGTTTTTGTACGAATTGAAACAATCCGGACGAATGTGGTACAAACGTCTTAGTGATTATTTACTGAAAGAATGATATGTAAATAATTCGCTTTGCCCATGTGTCTTCATTAAAAGATCATCAACATGATTTGTGATTATTGTTGTATATGTTGATGATTTAAATATAGTGGAAAACCACGACGACATCGTTAGAACATCCGAATACTTGAAAAAAGAATTCGAGATGAAAGAACTTGGAAAAATAAGACTTTGTCTTGGTTTGCAAATTGAACATTTTTCAAGTGAAGTACTTGTCCATCAATCAAATTATATTGAAAAAATATTAAAAAGATTTTATATGGACAAGGCACATCCATTGAGCTCTCCAATGGTTGTCAGATCACTTGAAGTGGATAAGGATCCATTTCGACCTCATGAAAGTGATGAAGAGCTAATTGGTCTGGATGTATCATATTTAAGTGCAATTGGTGTACTTATGTATCTTGCAAATTGTACAAGACCTGACATTGCTTTTGCTCTCAACCTACTTGCAAGATACAGCTCTTCACCAACTCGAAAACATTGGAATGGTGTTAAACATGTTTTTCGATACCTTCGAGGAACAAATGACACGAGTTTATTTTACTCGAGATGGGTAAAATTGAATCTCCAAGGTTATGCTGATGCTGGATTTTTATCTGATTTCACAAGGCCCGTTCTCAAACAGGATATGTATTCACCTGTGGTAATACTACTGTATCATGGAAGTCAGTAAAACAAACTATGGTTGCTACTTCTTCCAATCATTCTGAAGTACTTGCAATTCATGAAGCAAGTCGTGAATGTGTATGATTGAAAAACATGATTGAACATATTCAAGAATCATGTAGATTGCCTTCAATAAAAGATTCTCCAACCATATTATATGAAGATAATGCAACATGTATTGCACAATTAAGTGAAGGATTCATAAAAGGGGACATAACAAAACATATTTCACCAAAATTCTTTTATGCGCATGAGCTCCAGAAGAATGGTGAAATTGATGTCAAGCAAATCCGATCGAGTGATAATCTTGCTGATTTATTCACAAAAGCCTTACCAACTACGACATTTAAAAGGCTTACTTATGGTATTGGCTTGCGTAAACTTAAAGACATTGCAAGTAAAGAAACTGAACAAGTTTCACCTATGTTCACATGAGGGGGAGTTATTGATTAGTGTATTGCACTCTTTTTCCCTTAACTATGGTTTTATCCCATTGGGTTTTCCTAGCAAGGTTTTTAATGAGGCAATCTTAACAATATTATACCCATTTTAATATTTATGAGAATAGTGTACTCTTTTTCTTTTACTATATTTTTTTCCCACATGGTTTTTCTTAGTAGAAGTTTTAACGAGGCATAATTTCTAAGCAAGTGTCATCCAAGGGGGAGTGTTGTGGAATATGGATGACCATGCATGTACACCAACATATTGTGTAGTCATGTAACTTGTATTTCTCACTTAATAGTACCTCCACTTGTCTATGTATTGTCATGTAACTTGTAATCCTCTCCAATGTACACCAACTCTTCCATGTATTGTCTATGTTGCTTATGATGTGTTGTATGACTTGTATTGTATGTATAACTTGTACACATTGTATAAGCACAATTATCATCATCACCAAATGACTTATATAAAGGGTGCCAACCCCATTGTAATTCACACACCAAGTTGAATGAAAACTTCTCATTCCAACTATCTCATTTCTTCTCTTATCCTTTGTAGTAGTAGTTTGTAGTAGTAGAAGTTCTTGGTCTTCTATTTTCCTTCTCTAGTTCTTAGCAAGTTCCAACTCAATTTACAACAACAACCACATTTTTAATTATTTTTCATTTTGCTATAGATCAGCGACAGAATCATGTCTGTCGTTGATCTCATAGCAGTCCATCTCACGACCTCATTTACTCGTATCTCTATGTTCATCATATTGGCGGGAAATGTATGGCGGGAGAAATCAGCGACAGATCTGTGACAACATACAATCTGTCACAATGTTTTGTCACAAATCTGTCACTGAATTGTTGCTTTTGGGTCAACCGAGTCAAACGGACTGTCTGATGCACAACTGTTGCTGATTTGTTGATGTTTAGCAACATATTCTTTCTGTCACAACTTTTTGATGCTATTTCACCATGTTCTTGTATTGTTATAACCACCAATCATCTCACTAAACACCTTTCCACAACTTAAAAGGTGCAACTGTTGCAGAGTAATTCATTACGAAATTAACCAAATTTAAAGTAAAAACGTAAAAAAACTTAGTATTGTGAATTGGCTAAATCATTGAATCATTAGCCCCAAGGCCCTATCAAAGACATATTAAATAATAATTAAATAAAGGAAAATAATTTGTTGATATTTTTTGTTTCATACATTTGCTACACGATAGTGTAGATTCCTTTATTTAATATATACTATCCAATAGGGAATAGCCATGGTCCTTTCATCTAACCGCACATTCACTTAATATCTTGCTTCAAGTGGGTGATCTCTTATAAGGAAAGAAATAAAAAGTTTCCTTCCCATGTGGGACTAAAGGTTTGGTACAATATAAACTCAATGAACTTCAAAGTTCAACAAATACAAACTCAATGAACTTCAATGTTCAACACATTTTTCGCAACCCCAGGACCCATGAGACTAATCAGACAAGTATCCGTCTTGATACACATTATGACATGATTAATAAAAATAAAATAAAAATAAAGATTATCAATTATTTGCAGCCACTAGTACTATGCCCCAATTACTCTTTATTATGGAGTTGCTCGACATGTAGAGTTCACCTTTGTAGTGTTTCTTTGGACATACCGGGTCCATAATCCATATATATGATAATAAATTGAATTTTGTTTTCGTAGCCTTTATTTTTTCTTTTTCTTTTGTGAAGCAGAGCTAAAGAGCTTTTTGGGCACTGAGATACGCATTACGAAGTGGAGGCTTTCCTTATAGAATAGTATACTATATTATAGTATTTTTTTACTAGTAATTATAGGTATCCAGAATCTTTGTCTGACTAGTCTTACGAGCCCCGAGATTGCAGAAAGAGACCACTAGTGACCCGTCATTTGATTATCGTGAACAATTAAAATCAAGGTCGTGTGCCTAACCCACACAGAAGGGCATGTTTTATAGTAAAATACAATGACAAATTAGAAGTAATAATCAATAACTTTGCAAAATAAATAATTTTCGTTTACTTACTTTTTTATAATTAATTATTATGATGTTCAAACTTTTTTCCTCATCTAGCTCTTTAATTAGACTTGAGTCTCGACTAATTTTCACGGAAGGTGATAATCTAACATTCTAGGATAATACATTTAATTGATATACTATGGTGTAGATTTGATTGAAATATGTGTCGCACGAATTTCAAAAGAATCAAGGACGAAGCCAACATTAAGGTGGTGGGGGCCAAGCTTTTTCACATGTATTTTTAATTTAGAAAATAATGTTACAATGACACTCTAAAGTCACACTCAAAGTCATATCGAGTGACGTGGCATGCGGACCAGCTTCTTGAGAACTGTTTGCACGCTCCTCATAATACACACCCGATGCGTTATGCAGCGAAAACTATATGTGCATATTTATTTTCATGTTAGGCTTGTATGTCGCATTACCTAGGTGTGACTTTGAATATAAGTTTAGAGTGCCATTGTACCATCTTCCCTTACTATAATTTATTTTATAACTTGCTAATGCCACAAATTAATAAAAGAAAAAAAACTAGACTAATTCTATAAACATAGTAATTTGAAAAAAAAAATTGGAGGGGTGTAACATCACACAAAGTAATACCACTAAGAAATTAACCAAAGTGAATGTAAAAAGTAAAAATACTTATTTTGTAAATCGGCTAAATTTAATGTAAAAGGTAAAAATACTTATGTTGTGAATTGGCTAAATCATTGAATCATTAGCCCCAAGGCCATTTCAAAGACATATTAAATAACAATTAAATAATATATCATGATTAACACAGAAAATCTTATGCTTGAATACGAACTACAACATATCATGCTTAGCATGGATATATCATGCTTCAATACAATTATAAAGAATTAAATAAATTATAGTAGAGACTTGCAATTGATTGCAATGTCCTAAGACGAAATTTCCCTCAATTTGATGTATGAATGTAGCAAGAGGTTTGTCTCCAGGATACAACTGGTTTTACTTTTGATTATACATCAACCAAATATCCTTCTTCTGCAACAACAAAATATATCTCTCAATACAAAAAACGGTGAAACAATATATTTCGAAAACTTGGTAAAAACGAAATTTTAGACTTTTTCTTTTATAAACCAAAAACCATTTCTTTAAACACTCTTAACTGTTCAAAACAAGACTTTTAGTAGTGGAGTGGTTTATAACCACCAATTATTCCTCTAAACACCTTTCCACAACCTAAAAGGTGCAACTGTTGCAAGTTAATTCAAACACTACGAAATTAACCAAATTTAATGTAAAAAATAAAAAAAAACTTAGTATTGTGAATTGGTTAAATCATTCAATCATTAGCCCTAAAGCCCTATCAAAGACATTAAATAACAATTAATTAATGGAAAATAATTTTTGTACATTTGCTACACAATAGTGTAGATTCCCTTATTTAATATATACTAACCAATAGAGAATAGCCATGGTCATTTCCTCTAACTACACATTCATTTAACGTCTTACTTCAAGTTGGTGATCTCTTATAAGAAAAGAAACAAAAAGTTTCATTCCCATGTGGGACTAAAGGTTGGGTACAATATAAACTCAATGAACTTCAAAGTTCAACAAATACAAACTCAATGAACTTCAATGTTCAACATATTTTTTACAACCTCAGGTCCCATGAGACTAATCAGACAAGTATCCATCTTGATACACATGATGACATGATTAATAAAAATAAAATAAAAATAAAGACTATCAATTATTTGCAGCCACTAGTTACTATGCCTCAATTACTCTTTATTATGGAGTGGTTTGACATGTAGAGTTCACCTCTGTAGCGTTTCTTTGGACATACCGGGTCCATAATCCATATATATGATGATAAATTGAATTTTGTTTTTGTGGCCTTTATTTTTTCTTTTTCTTTTGTGAAGCAGAGCTAAATAGCATTTTGGGCACAAAGATATGCATTACGAAGTGGAAGCTTTCCATCTGGTATAGTATACTATAGTATAGTATTTTTTTAATTAGTAACCATGGGTATCCAGAATCTTTGTTTGACTAGTCTCACGAGCCCCGAGATTGCAGAAAGAGACCACTAGTGACCCGCCATTTGAATATCGTGAAGAATCAAAATCAAGGTCATGTGCCTAACCCACACAGAATGACATGTTTTATAGTATAGTACTTTGACAAATTAGAAGTACTAATCAATAACTTTGCAAAATAAATAATTTTCGTTTACTTACTTTTGTATAATTAATTATTATGATGTTCGAACTTTTTTCCTCATCTAGCTCTTTAATTAGACTTGAGTCTGGATTAATTTTCATGGAAGATGATAATCTAACATTCTAGGATACATCCATTTAATTGATATACAATGGTATAAATTTGATCGAAATATGTGTCGCACGAATTTCAAAAAAATCAGGGACGAAGCCAGCATTAAGGTGGTGGGGGGCCAAGCTTTTTCACATGTATTTTTAATTTGGAAAATAAGGTTACAATGACACTAAAAAGTCACACTCAAAGTCATATCGAGTGACGTGGCGTGCGGACCAGCTTCTTGAGAACTGTTCGCACGCGCCTCAGAATACACACCTGATACGTTATGCATCGAAAACTATATGTGCATACTTATTTTTATGTTGGGCTTGTACGTCGCATTACCTAGGTGTGACTTTGAATATAAGTTTAGAGTGTCATTGTACCATCTTCCCTTACTATAATTTATTTTATAACTTGCTAATGCTACAAATTAAAAAAGAAAAAAAAAACTAGACTAATTCTATCGACATAGTAATTTGAAAATAAAAATAAAAATTAGAGGGGTGCAAAATCACGCAAAGTAATATCACTACGAAATTAACCAAAGTGAATGTAAAAAGTAAAAATACTTATGTTGTGAATTGACTAAATCATTAAATCATGAGCTCCAAGACCCTTTCAAAGACATATTAAATAACAATTAAATAATATATATCTTGATTAACATAGAAAATCTTATGCTTGAATAAGAACTACAACATATCATGCTTAATATGGATATATCATGCTTCAATACAATTATAGAGAATTAAATAAATTATACCAGAGGCTTGCAATTGATTGCAATGTCCTAAGACGAAATTTCTCTGAATTCGATGTATGAATTCATCAAAAGGTTTCTCTTAGGATACAACTGATTTGATTTTTGATTACACACCAACCAAAGATCTTTTTTCTGCAACAGCAAAATATCTCTCTCAATACAAAAAGCAGTGAAACAATATATTTCGAAAACTTAGTAAAAATGAAATTTTAGACTCTTTTTTTTATAAACCAAAAACTACCACTTTGAACACTCGTAACTGTTCAAAACAAGGCTTTTAGAAGTAAAGTGGTTTATAACCACCAATCATCCCACTAAACACCTTTCCACAACTTAAAAGGTGCAACTGTTGCAAGTTAATTCAACCACTACAAAATTAACCAAATTTTTAGTAAAAAGTAAAAAAAACTCAGTATTGTGTATTGGCTAAATCATTGAATCATTAGTAGCCCCCCAAGGCCCTATCAAAGAACTATTAAATAACAATTAATTAATGGAAAATAATATTCAATATATACTTACCAATAGAGAATAGCCATGGTCATTTCATCTAACCCCACATTCACTTGACATCTTCACGTGAGTAATCTCTTATAAGGAAAGGAACAAGAAGTTTCTTTCCTATGTGAGACTAAAGGTTGGGTACAATATAAACTTAATGAACTTCAATGTTCAACACATTTTTTCGTAACTCCAGGACCCATGAGACTAATCCGACAAGTATTCGTTTGGATACACATGATTACATGATTAATAAAAATAAAATAAAAATAAAGACTATCAATTATTTGCAGCCACTATACTATGCCCCAATTACTCTTTATTATGTAGCTTCGTCCCTGAAATTCTATAGCTTATGGAAGATGATATGGGCTCCATATTGAGGTTGAAGATCTTCCAAGTCTTGAGCATTGTATGGAGCATGGGCATAAGTAGGTGAAAGCTCGAAAGAGAAATGTTGTAGAATCATAGCAATAGCCATCTTTGCCTCTATAATGGCAAATGTTTGTCCAATGCATATTCGAGGACCCCAACCAAATGGAAAAAATGAGACTCGATTATTGGTCGCCTTTGAAACTCCATTAGAAAACCTCTTTGGATTGAATTCTTCGGCATCATCACCCCAAAGTTCGCGGTCATGGTGAGCTAGAATTGTTGGCACCGCAATCTCTACTCCGGGAGGCAGAGTGAGGTTTCCTAATTTGATCTCTTTGGAATTGTATCTCGAAAGAAAAACAACGGGCGGGTATAATCGAAGAACCTCATATAAGATCATGGTCACCTACACATATACATGTAACGAATTTTTTTTTTTTTTTTATTATCAATTGATGATGCAAGAAGTAATTAATTAAGCAAGACAAATAAAATGAATTACTTACAATCTTTAGGTGGCTAAGTCCATCGAAATTCGGATTATTTGATCCAAAGAGACTCAAAACCTCTTCCCTTGCTCGAGCTTGCCACTCAGGGTGCATGCTCAAGGCAACCATTGTCCATACAAGCAAAGAAGCTGTTGTTCCTTGCCCTGCAATGTAGAATAACTTGCACTCTTCTATGACATCGTGGATTGACATACCGATTTTTTTCGAATTGTTATTATCTTGAATATGTTTCTGATTAGAATCCAACATCAAGCCTAACAAGTCATCTTTGTGGACTTCTCCATCTTTATTATTACCAATACTCTCTCTCTTTCTTATAATGTCACTTAGCAAAGTTCTTAGTTCTCTGTCAATTTCCTTCATCTTTCTCACTTCTCTTGTAGGAAAAAACCTGCAGTAGAAGATTATAAATCAAAATCATTAAATTTTTCTTAAACCAAAAAGACAAAAAATATTTTCTTACAAAAAAGAATACATTATATAAATACACTTTTTGCTTATTAAATAACCTCTTATATATATATAGATGAAATATTCATACTCTCTCGTTAATATATATATATATATATATATATATATATATGTATATATATATATTGATTAGAGGTCTTAGTTTCGAGTCTCCTTAATGGAGTCAGAGCCCAATCCGACTATATTACATATAAATTAGGAGAAAAAGTAATACTATATATCATGGGATTTTTTTTTGTTAGCTTAATTACTTTAGTGTACCTGAAACCTGGGATGAACAAGAAGGGTAGGACTTTATGGAGGAGTTTGGCAAGTTCAGTTTGGAGTTGAAATACTTTTAGACCTTCTTCATAGCTGCTACCAAATGCAGTCCTAGATATTATGTCCACAGTTAGCTTTTGAATTTCAGGCCACACATCCAACTCAAACGTTCCATTATTTGATGAGACTCCCAACTTCTCCAATTTATCAACAAAGTCGACACAACTAGCAAGAATTGCTGGTACCATCACCTACAACAACCAACAATATATAACCACAAAACTAACTAATTATTTTTATTTTTTTTATTTTTTTTAGTTTTCTCAAACTATAATGCAAAAAAAAAAAAAAAAAAAGTTAAAGAGAAAAAATTAATTCAACAAACAGAACATTATTCATGAATTTCAAACACCATTTTTTGATGTATTGATTCTGGAATAATTTAATCAAGTACCTTTAGCTAGTACTTTTTTCAAAAAAAGGAAGTAACAAAATTGACATATTATAGAGATGATGAAACCTTCATCTTCTCAAAATGGAAGGCAGGGTTGGCGATCCGTCGATGTTTCGCCCATTTTTCGCCTTCGTGGCTCGCCAGTCCATTGGCTAATAGCTTCACAAGTGGGTGGTTCTCTATCTTAGTGAAACTACTAGACTTGTTTGACAAAACCTCCTTCACTAACTCTGGCTCCATAATAGTCACTCTTGGTACCACACCATTCCATGTATATGAAATTCGCCCTGTATAGATAATAGATGTATTCATCAAATTCTAGTTTTTAGTAATCAAGTCAACAAAAATTAGTGATCATCATATAACTAATTAAATTGATTATACCATGTCTTTTTATGATTCGTAGCGCGAACGGGACGACGCGGTGCGTGATAGAGTGTGAGAGGTTCATGGGCGTGGACTGAGCTTGCTCTGTAGTGCTACTGAATTCCATAACATCTCCAAACAGAATTTTGTATGGAGTGCCATCAATCCCTTGTTTTCTCAAACACTTTTCAAGGTTCTTGGGCTTCCACCACACCCAAATCAACACTTTGAAAACAATGTAACTCACAACAAGAGCAAATAATGTTGCTAATAAAATCGACATGTGTTTTGTGAATGTGCATTTGTGTGTTGAAGAGGGCCACTTATAGAAGATTAGAAGCTCCTCGACCACGTTTTTTTTTTTTTTTCGTGACCTCGACCACGTTTTCTCATTTGACACTACTCCTATATTACTCCCTAAGTTTCATAATAATTGTCATATTTTGGCGGCCCTAACACGAAAATTAATGAAATGATTGATTCATTGTAAAAGTTTCATAAAGAGATTAAATTATCGTCCAATAAATGACTATTTATGATGGGTATTATGAAGAAGAATTAAATAACAAATTTGGACAGGTTGGCCCAATAGTAAGGGCGAGCTTGAGATTGTGCGGGTTAGGCGCACGATCCCAAGTTCGATTTCATTGGATTTTGCTCAAACCGATTGCACCAGAGCCTAGTGGAAATAGTCAGACTCGCCTAGAAACCCACAGATATTTAAAAAAAAAAAAGAACTAAGAGTGTCATTGACTGGTTTGACTAGGTTAAATGAAAATGAAGCAATTATTACTTCCTTGATTTCTTCGTGACATGTATGTTGTTAGGCAACTATATAAAGTTGTTATATTTATGTGATTTCGGCATTTAAGTCTTACTATATTCAAGTCGTTAATTTTTTTCTTATTTATGTATTGCAAAGCTCTATAAATAAGAGCATCTCGTTGTATTTAGTTTGCCCTGATTAATTTGCTCTGATTAATACAATTTCAATTACATCAACATGGTATCAGAGCTGACCGTTCGGAATGGGCATTGGATGGATTCTGGTGCAAGGTGGAGTGTTGAGATGAGTGGACCGAAATAATAGTCTCACATCGGATAAGTGAAACTTCATAATAAAATATATGAGTGATAATCTCGCCTCAATTAGTATCGAGACCTTTTGAATTAAAAACTTCACACCAATGAGTTGAAGGTAGTTAAGTTGGAGACATAATTCCTGCTTGTGTTATGCATGTTCGCTGTTGTATTGCGGTCATGTTGGTTCGTTGTTGTATTGCAGTCCTGTCCGCTGCCCATATTCGTTTCGGTTTAGTAATTTATAGGGTCCGTTTAGCCGATGCCTTAATTTATTACCTGGTAAACTACTCAAATAATTGCAAGAGTTCTCCAAAATTTCAATTTCATTAAGTCACGTAATTAATGTATATCTCATATTTTTGGTTAGGCAGCAGCAGCATGTGTTCTAATTGTATACCGACACTAAATTTAAATAATGTTTGACTACTTAATTCCATGAAAAGGCTTCGATGAAAGTAGCATAAATTTCAATTTTTCACTTTGCTCACATGGAATCTTGCAAGACTGGATGCTCGTGTTTTTAGATTTAAATTACATAGATTCTAGAAAACAAAATCGAGATAATTTCAAGTGGTGAGATGAGACGCATAGATGACATGGGAAGGTAAAGTTTGACCACATAAGATCAGAGCACACCCACGCATGTGATGGAAAGGCTTATATGGACTTCCAAGAAAAAATGAAATTAATAAAAATAATATTTTTTTATTATAAGCTTATTGGGAGGAGTAACCCAGTAATATTGTCCCAATTAAAACTCCTAATTGATGACACCAATCGATTGGGTGACCCAATGCGTATGAGTTTGAAAGTAAGAGATCATGGATTCGAACCTTGATGGGGCAAGGTGCCTCTTTCTTATCAAAAATAAAATAAAATAATTAAAACTCACAATGAACAATTACAAGCCTACTAACACTTAAATAGATATAACCTATGCGGATCACAATGAATCTATATATAGAACATAAGTGAGCATTATTCTCAAAAAAAAAAAAAAAAAAAAAAAACTTAGTGGATATGACGGCTCGCATAACTATCAAGATCCAATGGACTTGGATTATCTACCAAGATCTATTGAAGGACTTATGCTGCTTTGATTATTCTACTAAAATTTTGTGCTAAATATCAATTAAAGGTCTAACATTCACCAAACTCAAACCTTTTCTTAGGTGGAAATGCAAGACCTTTGTCACCTACTTTATCATAATATTTCAATTTTGGGTAAATTAGATTTTTGGTCAAATTTTGCTGTCAAAATTGATGACATGACAATTTTTGTAATTGATGGTTAGGATTAATTAATAGTGGTTTTACCCATCATGACAATTTTAAAGTATTTTTATAATTGTTGTATCATCAATTTTCAGGCAAATTTCGGTGAAGGATACAATTTACTGAAAATCAAAATGTTAAGATAGATTTACCTATCAGTATTCAACAATTATATATAATATGGATATGGGATAGTTAGAAAAAGGCAGCGGCTATTCGGACCCCACAAATTGCTTCGTTTACCCCGTTACTACTTTGCACCCCAATTTTTAAAATTTCTTTACTACCTTTACTCCACTATTTTGTGAATTATTCCAAAACTATCCATATGCCCTCAACGACTCTAACCTCATCTCTCACCCACATTCCAACCTACGTACCCCACAAACAAATTTACGAAAATCGGGCATGCCGCCTTCGATTCTCGACGTTAAAGGAACCCTGAATCGAAATCTCCAGTGCATTTGGAATATTTGTGGTTGGAAGCTCGCAAGATCTCCTAGAGGCATTTGTCAAAAAAGTGTAGAGTGTTGCCGCATGTTCCTTCGTCTACTACCAACTTCTAGGGTAAGTAAGTTGTCTTAATTTTTGCCGAGTTTTGCTCCCCTTGAGTTTGCAATTGTTTATTCAATGGTTTTTGGGTAATTTGCTCCTTAGTTATGCAATTTAGGTTTTAGGGTTATATTGAATATACGATGTCGATGACGATGCTATTTCTACAGCAGCAGACCACACCATGAATAAGGGTGTCGGTTACATAAAACCGTTATGTTTAGATCGTTACGGTGAAATGTTTTCGTTAAACTAAATATTTGATGGCACAACTAAATCGATGTATGTAGAATAGTTGTGGTTAATGAAAATCGATATCCCATGGAATTATCGTCGTTTCAAACCCAGATAATACGGTTATTAGACTCAAATTTATACTCAACCGCCAAAAGTAGGAAATTGATTTTTTTTTACGTTTAATTAAACTGTTGACTAATTTTCTTGTATTGGGTCTAATTTTACCATTTATACTGATATTAGGTATAGCCAAGAAGAAGCGGGTGCGACAAACCATCCGCAGCGAGCGAATAGCGACGACTAAAGTCGCTATTAGAGCTTATGCTTGCTGTGCGCTCTACTACGCGGGAGAGACGCAAGTCGTCCCGGCAGCTGACACGCGGGACGTAGAGTTGGACCTCAAGAACCCAGAGAGGATACACATGACTCGCCTCATACCGGAGAGCGGCCGATAGAGAAGAAAAGAAAAAACAAGGTAAGCTTTTGAAGCGCGACTTGATGAGGCTCGGTTTGAGACTAAAGGGAGTCGTTCCCCATCATGTGAATCTGCACGCAACTCGAACGTAGCTAAAGACTCTGCCACTGGTACATCTACCACTGGTGTATCGCGAGGCGATGTAGAAGATACACCTGTTTCATTTCCTGATGGGCCATCAGATTTATCGCTTTGTCGTCATTCTGAAACCATGTCTTAGTGAATAATTAGAATGACATCGAGATATACATTCATTCCTTAATAACGTTATGTTATGTTAATTGTATGCAAATGTCAATGTTTTAAATCTAATATTATATCTTTTAGGGTCAAGGATTTTTAAAGTGCATCAAGCATAGTATTCAGATCACTCCTTAGGAGACTATCACGTGACACCCTCAGAAGGAAATGGTCTAAATGCTCATCGACAAATCTGGCTTACACCGATTGGGGTATATTTCATACGACAGATGTAATAGGGCCATAGTGTTTGGCTTTGTCGATAGGTGGTAGCTGGAGACTAACTAATTACACTAACCATTCGGGGAAATGACTATCACTCTAAACGACGCGCGGGTACTTCTCGGGATCCCGATTAATGGAAAGCCTATAGTTATAAATGCAAGGATCGCATTGAGGTGATAGAGATGACTAGTCGGCTACTAAGGATGTCAAAACATAGTGGATGATGAGTTCAAGAGGAATCCTGGCCAGAAATTGAGTTTGGGGTGATTGAAGGATCAGTTTGCTACCCTTTTAAAGAGACAACGCCAGACAGGAATAGAGGATAGATATTCCTTAAGCTCGATGCCCTTGTTCGAGCCTATATCCTTTATCTTCTTAGAATGTCCATTTTTACGGACAAGTTCGGCGCGAGAGTCTCCCTAATCTCCTGCAAGTTCTGGATAATGTTGATGAGAATAGTTCATATGGATGGGGTGCGATACTAGCTTACCTATATCGCCAACTCGGCATTGCTAGTTGCGTCAAGGCCAACCAAATTGTCGGTTACATGACATTGTTGGAGGTATTCAATTTGCATTCTTCCTTGTTTTCATTATTATTCGTTCAATCATAACAAATCTATTTCCAATAAGGTTGGTGTTATGACCGCATTCCATTCATTGAGCCCGTTCCACGTACTGATTACAAGCCGGGTATACCTCGGGTGATGAAGTGGCACCATAAGGAGTCGAGGCAGATTGACGACCTTCTCCATTAATTTAGGGCCAAGTTGGACAAGCTTAGATCCCACGAGGTTGAGCACTCATATTTGATGCTTTTTATTAGTGTAACATGTTATGAAACTAAAAAACCAACTTGTCCTTGCATTTTCTTCTTTTTGCTAGGTATGTTGGGATATTCCTTCGAGGGGTTCACCACCTGTCAGTGAAATAGCCCTCTATGACAAGACTATGTGGTATTTGAATATTATTGAACCACACAATCTAGACTAGGTCTTGAGGCAATTGGGCTATGTTCAGGGCAAACCTTAAGATCTATTTCGACCCATCAATGCGGACAGTAGTAAAGTGGAAACTTTGTACTCCATTAAGTACACATGAGATCCCTAATTTTGGGACAGATGGGAAGAAAATGTCATAAGTGTCGAACGACGTGGTAAGAGGGTGGACCATACATGCCAAGTTAGTGATGATTATGTTGAATGGTTTCAAATGGTCAGTCATCCCTTTACGTGTAGTCCCGCACTTTTAAGTGTCGTTGTTCATGAGGATGAGACTACTTTGGTGAGCATTTTGTCATTATTCCTTATGTTTTGGCTTATAACTTTTGTATTTTCTTGTATGTTGAACTTTGTGATTTTTTTGCAATAGCATAATCGATGTGCATTAGATGTTGTTTTGCGGTTCCGAACCATGCCCCATAGAGCGTTATAGTGGCCAACGTATTCGAAATGGCTGATCAAATTATTGGCTTCCTTTCCGGAGTTGCAGGCTGTACCCTAAGCTCCACCACTCCTACAAATCAAAGCGAATGAGGTACTATAGGGACCATGGAGAACGAGGGAGGTACTACATGGCCCTAGGGGCACGAGGGAGGTACTACAGGGACCGAGGCGCACGAGGAGCATACATTGTTTTATAGAAGCAGGAAGGCAAAGTGAATTGCAGAGTTCTAATAATTTTTTTCAGTCTTCAAACAATTTTAAATGTGTGTTGCGTGGAAACAATTTTAATTATCTGTTGAAACAATTTAAATTGTCTTCCTTTACTTGCAAACTTGGTCGTCGCATTGTTATGGAATTGTTGTATATTAATTTTTATGTGTTATATGTATTTCTCAATTATCGCCATTTTTTTACGTTTTTCAAGTCAATTATGTAGTGTTGTACATCGTAAGTCCATGCGGAACAAAGACATCTCTAAAGAATTTATGGAGATAAACGGCCTCAGCTGACGATAAACTTAGGGAACATTATGTCCGACGATGTTGTTGAATTATTGATTTTACCAAACTTGTCCTAATATTTTCAATTTCATTACATGGATACGCAAAGTAAACTTGTTAGGGTAAACGAGCATCGCGGTTGGAAAGTACCGAATGCCTTTTATGGATGGCGGATATTTGTGGTTGACAATATTCTCCAATGTGGTCGCATAATACACGAGGGGTACAAAAAGTAAACAAACGGGGTATTTGTACCATAACGTTCTTGAGTAGCCACCATTCGACAAAGTAATGTGGTCAAAAAGTACTGCTGAACTTTACTTTATTGCGGTTTTTTATGTCCGACCATATTAGTACATGTACAATGAGGGATACATTAAGTAACAATGTGGGGGTAGCTGTAGTACAACAGCCACCAGTTAGCCGTCATGCTTTGAAGGGTGGCGGTTATACAGGACCACTAATATAACCCTTTATCAAAACATATTAGTCGATGCCAATGTTACTAGTTTAACGGGGGTACACATGAAATAAAAAATGGAGTAGTTATAGATTGACAGCAACTGGTGGCCATCAACATATCACTTACATCGATTGTACAATATTACTTCCCTTTGTATGTTTGTGACCGTTGACCATATTACCCCGATTGATAGAGGGTACATGAAGTAACGCATGGGGTATTTGTAGAGTCGCGATCGTGAGTAGCCATTACCTTATAGAGGATATCGGTTAGATTTTCACCTTAATCGAAAATTTAGTCGATTGTTTATGGTACATGGCATTATTACATGTATAATTAGTGGTACATGAAGTAAAGCATGGTGTGATTGTAGCACGACGGTGGTGATTGTAGCACGACAGCTTAAAGGAGTCGTCGTGATAAAAGCTATTACGGTTGATAAGTGCCGATGATAAAATGTCTTTTATGGCTACTTTTGGCCAATGTTCAGTTTGTCAATTTTTTCACCATTTTGGGTGTGGGGTGAATGTAGTAAATTTGGGGGTGTACTCAGATTAACGGCACAGTTCGGTCGTCTCTATGTAGTAAATGGCGGCAAGATAGAACCGATAATTCTATAGTATCTGTCGATTCTGCTTTCCCACGATTCTCAAAATTTAACATAACCAATAGTTATAGTATATGAAACTATCGCAAATTAACTACTACACATTATGCAACGTTGATAATCTGAGATAATATGAAAACATCAAATTAGAACCTGAACAATAGTTTAAATCAAACCCTAAATACAACAACATGATAACAAGTCAAGTAAACCAATAGTACCATTTAAAATCATTCAACACAAACCTAATGTAAAGCAAAGAAAGACGATGTTTAAGTGTTCCACAATCTACGAAGAAGTTGTCGACGCGCATTCTAATCATATTCAAGCTCCACAGTATCTACGGGACCAATTGGTTGATTCCTCTTTAAAATATTCAAAGCCCGACCTTCCATTCCTGTTTCGCTCCTCCTCATACGCCTCCCATCGTGGCGCGGTTGGTGGGAAAGGCGTTTCCACGGCTCATGATTAGCTGAAAACATTTTAAAACAAATATGAGCATGTACTGTATCATGATATTACTTAACAAATAAAATATTACGAGTGGTAATGTAAACAACTCACCTTAATAAAATGGTTGCCTCCAACGAGACATAGCCATATGAAGCATTGGTCGCTTAAAGAAGGTGTTGCACATCTAGTTGGGAAGTACACAAATGACTCGGTCGTCCACAATACAACAACACCCATCTGATAACGATAGGTAACAATAAACCCCATATCTGGAAATGTAAACCAACACCAACCCCCGAAGCTCTTGTAGTTTTTTATCGTCTTTCGGACCCTTCCGTAATGAGCGATATCCTGAAAGTAAGCATCGTAGGTTGATTTGTGCATGTCCATCTCCTCAACCAACTCCCTCTCACCCTCTTCCGGCCATCATTCAAATCATAACTAAGAACATGTCTTTATGACCGAAAAATCGTAGTGACCATTTATTGTCTGATGCCATAACACGCGCCATAATTATGGTACTTCACTCTCATAGTCATTTTCACTACTATGCTGGTCATGATACGCCTCGGTGTTGATGGGATTGCAACTCCCTTACCGCGACCTTTTCCACATCTATTTAGCACGGTCTTATGAATTGGCTTATCGTCTACCGCATTCCCCTTTGTTGATTTATCATTTGGCACATATGCACTTGTTGTCTCCATTACCTCCACTACATTCACCTGATTCAATTCATCCTCAATTTGCTTCTCTTCCTCAATTGGACTAGGTGCCTTTGGACTATCAAAAAGTTTCTTCTTTCTAGCCTGAGTTCGGGTGTTTAATGCATCATCTTCAGACTCAACTCTGGACAGAGATAAACTTATGGGCGCCTTTGGACTGTCAACTTTGAGCTTCTTTTACACCATATCATTTAGTTCCTCATTCGGTGTGTTGTGAAAGAGCTTCTTCTTTGATGTCTAAGTGTTGGGCTTCAGTTTCTCATCCTTCATTTGCATGATATCCTCATTTAGAATGTGAATGCTCCTCTTCTTTGTTGCCCGAGTCTAGGGCTTCAAATTCTCATCATCTATGTCAACTCCGGATTGAGTTACAGTTGGTGTATTTTCACATACGCAAATTTTAACCTTTTTCTTTGATGCACAAGTCCTTCGCTTCCTTTTATCCGTTGGAATGTCAATGACCTTCTTATAGGTTGCCCAAGTCCTTTGCCTTATCACGTTGTTCAAGATGTCAATAATTTCATTCAATTTCAGCATAATGGTTACCTTAAACTCGGGCCCGATATTCGTGTACTTGTTCTCCACCGCCTGTAATTCTACATTAATATCCATAGTTTCTTCTTCATCGGCTTTATCCATTATAGGGAGCCGAGGTGTACTTTCATCCAATGTAGACACCTCTGGTGTAGGAAGCTTGTCACTAACTTTATGATTGTGCACCCCACACATAACTCTAACATGCCACAAAGTGTCCTTCTCGTGCTTCATAAAAAGCTTAAGCGACAAATTGCATTCTTAGTAGTTGTTCCTTGCCTTCTACAACTATAGTGACCAGTCCTCTCACAACCAATCGTCATTCTAGCTCGTCGACCAATTGGAGCAACTGATTTTAGAATAATCAGCACAAATCCACACCTTGCAGCTGTATTTCGTGCCTATGTGAACGCTTCCTTCTTAGACTTCAATGGAATGTTCGTTATGAATGAGTTCGTAAAGTCCAGGAAGGCCTCCCCCTCCTCGGTTGTACCAGCCTAGGATGTACCAGCTTGGTCAGCCATAATAACCTATAAGAAGCAATAGAGAGTTCGTTAAATCCAAGAACAATAGTAGAAATCCGGTTATCAATACAAATTATAGTGGGCAGCGTGTCAGGACCGATAGCTACATATGTCGATCGATGAAATCAGGCCAGTAGATATCAATACATAGCGGTCAGAATAAATCGTCAACCACTTCACCCATCGGTCATGTGTTGCTGCAAAACACGAGATTGAAAAATGTGAAGACAATGCCATATTACTGTAAGGAAACGTGCATGAAACAATACAAAACTGACCTCTTGTTGCTGGATTTTGACTCCTTCAACAATTTCTTGGTAATTTGTGGGTTTGGCAAAGAAAATGACCACTAAAGGAGAAGCCCTAAAAATCGACAATATGAAATCAATAACTACTCTAACAAAGAGCAAAGAAAGATAAAATACCACCAAACCAAAATTAAAGGCTTCAAATATGAACTCACCGACTCGGTTTTCACCGATTTTGCACGGGAGGGTCGCTTGGAGGTCGTGGGGAGCATAGGTGTTGAGTCGTACACGACATTGGACTACAAAATGTGCGGTGTGGAGGAATTCGAGTTCATTTTAATCGTGGTCGTGGGGATCGGGGGAGAGCGGAGGTCGTGGGGTCGTAGGTTAGGGTTTCGTGTTCCTTCAATTGAACTAGTTCGAAATATGGAATTGGGGATTGGGGTATTGGGGAGTAAACAACGTTTCACATATATATAGAGGGGTATATGGTTAGGGTCAATATAGCATTTTATGGGGTAAAACAAGTAATACGGCCGATCTAGCGAACGGGCGATGGTAGTATGGGGTAAATAGTTGGGGTACTTGCGTGCAGAAAGTGAGGTAGTATAAGCATAACGATCAACTAAATCCGAAAAATGTATCCCACTAACGGAAGAACAATACCGACAACCAACAACATCGGTTTGGCGTCGCCGCCAAGTATAAATAGTTTAAATGGTAGGGTAATAGTAGCAAAACTATTACCTACGTGTAGAGTGTCGGACACCTTTAGTCAACGAAGTAAACAATGAATAACAAATCGACCGACATCTTGCATGATAAGTTGATAGTCATGGCGGTGAATATATCGGCCATAAGTATCGAGTCGATTTTGAGTGAAAAATAAATAGTTATGGTACGTGTTGCAAAAAGTGGGGTAGTTCAAGCATGTCGGTACAACAATACCGACAGGTGACGATATCTATCGTTTTTGCGTGCCGCCGTATATAAATGGTAAAAATCATGGGGTAATAGTAGCAAAATTATGGGGTACTTCAAGTGTGTCGGTCACCATGATTTGTCAAGCGTAAAAAACCAATGGCACAATCCGACGGGGAAGATGATAAATCGATTACGAATGGTAGATGAGTGTAAAAATTGTGTTTTCTCTACCAATTAACATATGGCACACATCCAACTCAGGTACAACACATTTTGCATGGTTCCAGTTCATTTGGTAGTCGTGTCATAGGGGCTACTAAATGCAACTTTTTATATATACATATATTGTAGAAATTATGGGGTATTTTTAGTAAATGTTTGGGGTATGTACGGAATGTCGGCGATAAAAGGTTGTCACGTATATATTACCATCGATGCGTCATCACCAGGCATCAACGGAGGTATGTCGATTTTAGTTGGCCGCGTAGCAGGGAAAAAGTGCGAATTCATTTTGTTTTCCCTATGAAAAGCACATTAATGAACATCACACTTATCATGTTTGGATGTCATAACAAGCAGATAGACGCTTATATTTGAGTTTGAAAACATTAAAGTTCATTAACTAATCAAAATGAACATCATATCCAATAAGTATTACATACATTTCATCCATGTTAAACAACAAAATTGTTTAAAGCAAAAAAATTGACCAAGTTTGTGTATTCTATACACCTATAAACACCAATGAACAGGTATGTGTATCTATAAAAAATGCACATATACTATCAAAAAGGGGTGCATATGCATGTTGCAGTTTAATCATCTTCAAGGTGCACCATATCAGCGGGACCAACTTGTTGAGGCTGCGGCAAAATATTCAGCCCGTCCTCCCATGCTTTGTTTTGCTCATCTGCATACGCATCCCATTATGGCACAATTGTTGGTAAAGACGCATCATTGCTCATGATTAGCAAGAAACAAATGAAAAAAGACAATATGAGCATTCAACAATGAACATTAATATCTGCAAAAACAAGTAAATAACTCATTCTAACAAAATGGTTGCTGTCAAAAGGCACATCCATACAATGTGTCTATCTGGTAAGGGAGGTGTCGGCCCTCTGGCTGGGAAGTACACTGTCACAGCCCAAATTCCTAATCCTAGTTTAATCTCTTAATCAGGATCAGTGACCCGTGACGTGAGACCTGCATCGAGATATGTGTCATGACCGAGGCAAGGTGACTAAGGTATACGTTATATTTGTTGTAGTGTATGCCTAGTGCATTATATATGTGCAGATTACTAACTTACTTCTACTTATGTTTAGATATCAAGACGTGAGTGTGGACGGGTCTCGAGATGCATGTCGGCATGGGGCGGGGGGTAGAGAGTGATATGGTAAGTTTATTTTAGTCTAGTATAGCTTATATAGTTAAAATAAAGTGGTTATGGTTGATTATATATTAAACGTATCTAAGTTAGCATTTTAAAACAATAGCCATTTGATGAAGGTCGAGATACGTATTGACACATTTAGACACCAAGTGAATTATACATTAGTGTTACTTAGAGTAAGTAAGTGGAAAAAGTCTCAATGTGTATGCTTTTAGATAAATCTCGAGATACATGCACACATGAAGATCAATGGCTATTAATCAACCATATCCATTTACTATATAAAGCTAGTGATCAATTTATGCAAATCAAACAAAACATTCTCATTTCATTTCATTAGCTTAGGAGTTAAGTAAGCTTGTTGGAGATGGGGAAGCTGCTCGAGGAAGAAGAAAATCAACAACTAGAAGAGTTTGATGTAGGAAGATCAAGTGTTAGGTGGATACATCAACTAGGTAACTTCATTACACCATACACTTAGCTCAATTTGATGAATTCATGAATTTGATGTTATGTATGGTTGTTTTATGTTGTTGTTAATGTCTTGGGGCTCGGAGGTGTATATGATGGTTCCCAGAGGCATTTGGGTAGCTTTGTGTGGAGAAAACTGAAGTTCGATTTAGTGCGGATTTTCTGCACTTAGTGTGTAGTAGGACAGCTAAGCGCGCTAACTTCGGAGTATGCAGCGGTAGAGAACGATTGATAACGCACTAATGAGTACACTAACGCGCTTAATCAAATCACTTAGCGCGCTAATTGCCTTGACAACATAAAAATCTGCAATTTTTAAAATTTCTTAAACACTTTATAAACATATCTAAAACCACTAAGTAATGGTCCAAACACACTAAAAAACATGTTATATGATATCGGGATCCTAAGAAAGTGTCGCGAGGATTCGAATACAAGATTTGAGGTGTCGGGAGGTCGAAATAGCTTAGGAAATTGCATTGATTGTAAGTAAACCGATTGAGATATTTATGTACATTTCATTCCTATTTACTTGTTTACCTCCAGTCATTTGGGCTGATTTGTCATTATATTCCATATGCCATGAATTATCGTCCTTTCTCATTTCATGAGGTTGCTTTCATAGTATAAATTGCTGATTAATGATTTCATTTACTCCAAATCATGTGCTATGTCATTTCGATCGTTAATACATGTGGTCATTGAAATAGCATGCTATTAGGTAGGTGTTACATAGTGTTATGAATCTATGTCCATTATACATTAGGTATGCAATTACTTTGTTGGATTCTCAAACCATGTTGTCTCTTGAAATATGAAAGTAGTTCTTATATCTAAGGCCATTTTATGATAGAGTTCCGCCTGACATATGGGGGTCACTAGACTTTCAGGGTGATCGGGATATCTCCACTATTTTGCGCAGCACACGGGAAATGAGTCTCGGGGTTGTTAGCAATCATAACTTGGGTGACTTCACGGGGTATGGGACCCAGGGTTGTTGGCAATTATTTATCGCAGGTGACTGGCACCAGCGAAAGGTTATAAAGGTAAAGAGCACTCAGACCTTCACATTGATGTAAAGCTCAGTTCCATACTTATATAATGGAAAGGCTGATGTGATGAAGATCACGGCCGACTGGCCCTAATTCATTACTACTTAGCGAAATGTCAGTTTCATTTTGTTTAACTAAAGTATCTCTTTGCATGTTCGCTCTTCAGCGTAGTTGTTATTGTCATGCTTTTAGATACTTGTTGCATATTTGGGAATGTGAACAAATGTCTCTCAGTGTTACTTTCTACTTTTCTGTACTCGCCGTCCTTTTTATGACGGTGGGTGCAGATCGATCGAGTAGCGGACTAGGCAAAGAGAAGATCAACGACTACCCCTGAGCTAATGGAGTGTTGCTACACCGGATTTTGTAGGTTTTGATTTTTGATGTATTACTTTTATATGTATTTTATATACTTTTGGGTTCTATATTATGGGTTGAGAGACTAGTACCTTACAAGACACATGATGATATATTATTGTCGTTTCATTATAAATACGCATGTGATCTTTAATCCCCGATTTTTCCACAATTGTTAGGCATTATGTTAAAACCTTACTAATTTGTTTTAAAGACTTCCTTTGAATAAACTTTTAAATTGGTAAGTTTTAATTAAATCTAATTTATGAATTGACATAAGATCAGAAAATACTCATATTTGAAAAATCATTTAATAAGTAATAAAGTTTTGGAAATGCTGACTAATTCCTTGTTAAGTCCTACATGGTGAGATTGAGGCTTAATGATGGAATTAGGTCGAGGCGATGCCTTAATTTGAGAAAGAGGTCGTCACATACACATTAGGCGAATTAGCCGTCGTATGCAACACAAGAAGACCTATCCCATATCAATTGGCCACAATGAGGCCCATATCAAGAAATGCAAGCTAACCTTACAGTCAGGGCACTCAAAATAGTTTAGTGCATTTCGAGTCGAGTGTGGTCGTCTTCAATCGAAAGTAAGGTGCGTAAGTGGCACTATGATTGTCCATCTCAGTACCAATTCCATCCTCACCCTCCTCAGACCATCATTCAAATCATACCCAAGAGCAAGTGCTATAACCAGATAACCGCGACGACCATCCCCGGTAACATTCATTGTTTGTCGATGGTGCAAACGCCAAAGTTCAGGTATGTCACTAAGATAAGCATTGTTCACTACTCCGCGGGTCGTGCAACGCCTAGGTGCGGCATATGGGATTGCAGCTCCCTTTCTGTGCCATGTACCACGTTTGGAATAAACACTTCCACTTATACTTCACAGGGTCGACGATGAGTCCTCTTGTGTTGGTATCTCACTTCTAGGGACTCTTGTATCTCTTTTGCCTTTGCCACAGATTCTTGACTTGCTTTTTCCAATGCCTCGACCTATTTGCGAGCTTTCTCCATTTTCTCTGACTCATGACGTGTTTTCTCCTTCGCGAAATTATAACCACAAGGATTTATCCTAGTTGAGTTCTCACTCGTATCAATCTTGAGCTTCTTCTTCTTCCTTGGCCAACCCTTTGTTTTCACTTTCTCCTTTGGAACCTCGATGATGGTGGATGCGGGCAAATTAATTTCTCTCGACTTTTGGATAATCTTTGCCCTCAAGTCGGGTCTACCATTCATGTATTTTTTCTCCATAGCCTCTAATTCCATACGGTAAAGAAATTCGTAATCATCATCATCGAATGATGATCGTATTGGGGTCATGTTCAGTTTCTTCCAGCATGAGTGGATCTTGCCAAGACTAATTGGGTTGTCGTCCATAATGTGTAATGAAAGCTCATGAGAACAGGGCAACCCGTGAGTGGCACGCAACACATACCCACATAGGCTTCTATGAAACCCAACAACATCGCGGCATTCAACTTCCTTATCAATCTCATCCAGGCCTTCTTTCTAACGAAATCGATGATGTTATTATAAATGCAGTCTTCAAAATGATGTGCCACTAGATGCATAGATCAGTTGAAGGAACCCGTAATACTGTGGTGCTGATTCTTTAACACATTATGTATATTATCCCATGAGTCCACAAAATGACCATGTGAGGTCCCTATGTCTCTCTTCAACGTCTTGTGTGCACTCTCGACGCGAGATGTAGTGGCGACATCAAATTGCAAGACGTTATTCGTCGAAGCCCACACAAACTTCTCCTTGTGGATCAACCATGTGTCCGATACATAGTCAACCAATCATTTCACACCACCGTATGCTTCCGAGTGGGTTATTCGATGACCAATGTATGATGCCTCGATCTTTGCATATACCAAGTCATTCCACGTCAGATATCATGCATCTCGATCCTCTTCGTTTGAGAATAGTCATCTTGTCTAGGATACCACATTCCTATTGACATGCCACCTACAAAGTAAGTGGGTGGTGGTCAAGAACACCTCCTCATAGCGAAATCAACCCCGACTCCTATCTATCAATATAACCCCAAGGAGCTCCAATCCATCCAATAAATCCTCCAAACTACTTAAAGCCCACGCGTAGTCAAATGTGTCTCCTTGGACAGTAAAGTTTGAGCCGCTACGAAAGTCAGGTGCGTAGAAGTGACCCCAACAATCTCTAGCAACGAAAATTTAAACCAATTAGTCTTGTAGGTGCAATCCATGATCAAGACATGAGGGAAACATCTGAGAATTTCAATCGAGATAAGGTGGGAGAAAAATGGCCCTGAGATGGCACGTTCCCGCCCAAAACGCGTGTTGCTCGATATAGTTGTGCTCATCCAACTTTTGCAACATGATCTGTCTTTTCGTCTTCCCCTCCCCCTCGATCATTTTCAACCTTACTCTTGCATTGTAAATAGCCTTCATTGAAGTAGGCTTTTTAGTATTATTTTTATAAGGATTTATGAAAGAATATTCTTAGGTCAAGCACATGTCTTTCTCAAGTCCTCCAAAATCACTTTCTCAAGTGTAGTAGGCCTCCATGGATATGCAAGGCCCACCAAACTGTTTGTCAGTCTATGGTTGTGCATCTTGCACACAATTCTAACACTCCACTCGCCATCTACTATGTGCTTTAGGACAAACTTAAATTGACACCCGCACTTCTTTGTGGTAGTAATTTTTCTTCTCTTCATCTTCCACATTTTCCTTAGTCTCATTTTTCTTACCCTTTAGGCATGTTTTGTATTATATTGCGGATGATCACATCCCATCGTCATTTTTGCTCGCCAACCGCTCTCGCCACAAATGTGGCATCGTTTCAAAATTATGACAACAAACCCATATTACCTTTTGTATTACGAGCCCAGTGAGGGCCTCCTCTTTTGAATTCGGTGGCACATTCGGTTTGAATGCGGACATAAAGTGCGGGTAGGCCTCCCCACCTCTAGATGTACCCAACCAACGGATGCACTGAAAGCTTCATCACCCATAATCTACCGACATGAACCAAGAGAAGAACCATTAAAAGTAGGGTAAATGTCAAAAATCAGATTTTTCAGTTTAAATTATAGTTGGCGGTGAAGCAGAACCGATAGGCAAAATACCTTGTCAGTTATAGAAGACTGACAGGTACGATATAGTGTCGACTGCATATGACCGATAACATACAAACCACTATGGTTTATTACGACCGAAAGGTATCGAATGGGTAGCTATCAAATTTTAGCATTGCAGTCAAACAATACCGTCTGACTGCTAACCATATCAGTCTAAATAAACCGTCAACCATTTTAACTTATCGGCTATGTGTGACCGCACACCACGGGGTTCAAAACTGAAAACACAAACTTGTAGAAATGATGAAATAAGGTCAACAAATAAGAAAACTTACATCTACTTCTTAGATATCGCCTCGTTCAACAGCAACTTCAGATATTGTACGATCTCTTATGCGAAACTCACGACCAAGGTGGAAGCCCTAACAAAACCGAAAATGAGAACAACCAAAACCAATCAAACAACAACCAAATAAAAAAGGAAAACAACCAAAACGAAGATAACCGAATTCATAACGAACTTATCAAATTGGTTTTGTGTAGTTTCATCGAATTTCCCACAGTCGGAGGTCGTGTGTTGGGGTGGAGTTCATGGCCGCGGATCACTCTTTCTTCAAAACGGAATGTGTGGGAATCGTAGGGTATGGATGAGTAAAACATCCTTATATATGGGGACATCAGGGACATTTCATATGGGGTCCAAAAAATTCAAAACGAGGGTATAAAGAGTAATTTGTGATATCCAGAATAGCAGTTGCCTAAGAAAAAATGTGAGAATCTAAGAGAATTTTACATTTTTTTACAAAGCATTATGAATTATTAATATAATTATTTCCAAAGACTTCATATATCAATCATCAATCGAAGTCTTTTTCAGCATTCGCTACATCCATTATAATCACACAAAAGAAAAGTATTTATTGGTCATCAAGTTGTCTATATATCTTTTTTTAGAAATAAATCTAGATATCTTAATTAGTTGGTAGCCTACCATTACTAATTAAGTGTATGCATTTGTCCTTCGAAAGTGACACCTGCCCTACCAGACATAGTAAATGCATTTATAGGTGAACAAAAAAACAAAGCACTTGAAAAGCCATATATAAACTTCATATTCTTCACCAAATTGAAGTGCTAGAACTAGACAATATTCTCATCTATATATATACAAAGGAAGATCTTCTCGGATGAGAACGTGACATGTGGCTTATTTACGGAGTGTTTTTATTTTTCGTATTTTTTATTGCCTATTTTTTAGGTCTATTTTCGGATTTTTTTATTGCCTATTTTTTAGGTTTTTTCGGGTTTTCTTATATATTTAACACATGACATATTTTTGGGTCAATTTCTTTCTTATCGCCTACTTTTTTGTGTATTTTTTCGGATTTTCTTATGTATGTGACACGTGGCATGTTTTTTAGTCAATTTCTTTTTAACGTCTACTTTTTGTGTATTTTTGTTGTACTATTTTTTGGGTTATTTTTTCCTTTTTAGCCTAAATATTCTAACATGTAGATTAGCCCAATTTCTTATGTATTTTTGTTCCTTTTTTTCATTTTTTTCCTATTTTTAGCTTATTTTTAATTGTTTTAAGATTTTTCATTTTTTAGTTATTTTTTATTAAATAAGAATTGTATTAGTAATTGGATAGCTAATTTTAGTGTGTCACTTTGATATATTTATCTTCTCGATTTTCTGTTTAGCTATTTTTTGTTTCTTAATATTTTTAATAAGTATTTTTAATTTTTGAGTTTCCAATTTTTAGAATTTAGATTTATTGTGTGCCTATTTTTTGGGCTATTTAATTATCTTTTTTTATTTTTCATGTTTTTTTCACGTATCTTTTTTACATAATATTGTGGCTGTTTTTTAGTATATTGTGTTTTACAGTACCCTACTCACTTACTTTTTAAAGACTTTGATAATTATAATAAGGTTAATGATGGGTACCGGTGTTCAAATCTATGCATATTATGATTCGATTTGGGACAGGTATGTAGTATTAATATCGTAAAATGGGTATGGATAGGGAAAATTTCATAGTACCCTATTCGTTTACATCTTTACAATAGTTTGAAAAATCTCATCAAATTCATTTTTATCTAAGGTAGATATTAATACTCGGGCAAGTCGCGAAGCACAAGATGTCAACGTTAGTTATTGTTGAGTGAGGTTTATACTTTTCTTAGATTTGATAGGGCTCTTCTATTTTGTTGCGGAGATGATTAAAGCAATTTGGTGATTTTTAGGAGGAAATTGAATTTCTCCAAATAATTACTCAGTATGTATATGTATAAAAAATATATTTTGAGTTGTATATCTCATTTTTCTCTACCAAGGAAATTAATGATGTTGTTTCGAGACCATCGAAGTTTTTTTTTAGACTTATGCGGGAGTTCAACTCATGATCTCCGTAAACCTTACCTTTTGGCAAGTGATGTATCATCCATCTAATCATAAATGTTTTAGCGACCATTGAGGTTGTCTAATAAGTTTTTTTTTTTTAATTTTATTCTTCCCATCGAATTAACTTTTATCTGAGATATTAATGCTCCGTCTTGCCTGCGCGCAAAGCGCGAGTCTATGACTAGTTTGTTTATAAGAAAGAAATCAAGTTGCCCACATCTAGACTTGAACTCTCAATCTCTTACTCAAGTGACTCCATGATGTCTACGTATCAAACTAGTAAGAGCGTCTAGTAAATTGAGACTATGGATTGGTGCTACTTTATGAATGTGGGGAGAATGTTTATCCTACAAGTGACATCAATTTTCACTAGATAGACATTCAACCTCAAAATAATGCTCTTTAATGGACAATGTGAATTATTTTTTTGGCTTTTTTATTTTATTTTTATATGGAATGACACCTTTGTTTTGTTTTTATTTTAATATTATAACAAAAAATGATGATGTGATAGTGGAGAGAATGTATACCTGCAATATGTCTGAAAAACATTTCCAATGGTACTATGGATTGAGGTGAAAATGGATTCACTTATGATTCAATGCACATTTAACCCAAAAGAGTTCACCAATGAGATCATGAATTTGTGAATGTCTAGTTGATGTGGCGGGGAATCAAAATAGTGGGTGATGTCTACTTCCATACATTATTGTATACATTCTCTCCATTGCCACATCATCATTTTTTGTTATAGAAATTAAAAATAAAAACAAAACGAAAGTCTTATTCCATATAAAAATAAAATAAAAAGCCAAAAAGTCTCAATCGATCCACATTGTCAGATTGGAGATCATTTTGAGTTACAACATCTATCTAGTGAGAATTAGTGTCACATAGGATAGACAACCTCTCTACATAGATGAGATGACACCAATCCATAGTCTCAATTCACATTAATCATTGGAGATGCTCAAGTAAACATATTGGGGTAGACACCCTCTACTTTGATTCCCTACCACTCGGCTAGACATTAACAATCCATGATTCAGCACTTTTTGGATTGGATTAGTGGACTCGCAGTTGTTTGGAGGCCCATTTTGGCCTGGGCCACTGGGCTTTATGGATTAATCTACGTGCCACCATTTACTTAGGTATGGTTCACTACTCTAAGTGGACGATATTACATAAAGGCCGAGGTGTAACCAATTAAAAAAAAAAAAAAAAAAAAAAAAAAAAAAAAAATTTCTCGCCAAACATCTGAACAAAACTTCCAAAAGGGATATAAAATCTAAGACTTATAACAAGGGAAGATAAACTACCCATTAAGTAAAAAATCCTAAAAAGAAATCATCAATTTAGTAATCGCACAAATCCACGAACAATTGTTGAAAGAGATGTACTGCAACAAGAATGAAAACAATATATCTCCATAAATCTAAAGAGATCTTTAGATCTATAGTGTATTGAATGTGTTTAATGAAGAGTGACAGAAGTTTAACGTTGGTTGTCAACCTATTGCAATCATCGTCTATTTTTCAAGAATGGAAAGTGGGTTTGGGGTCTCCCTCCCTCATTTTTTGGGTATGAAAAATAGATTTATGACCTTCCTTACCTATTTTTCGGTGTCAAGTCCTCCTCGTTTATTCAGACTTGGGATCGGCTATGTAGTGCACATAGCATTCGATATAGGTGAAGTTAGTGTTTTTTTTTAATATCCGTGAGTATCCAAGCGAGCCTAACTATTCTCACGAGGCCCTGGTGTAGCAGGCCTGAGCGTACTCTAGTGGCCCAGAAGCGATCTTACCACACCGAAGAATCGAAATTGAGGTCGTGCGCTTAACTCACACAACCCCGCCTTCGCTCTTACCATTGTGGCAACCCGACCGGATCAGGTGGAGTTAGTGTATTGAATGTGTAAAACGCGAAAAAATGTGATTAAGAACCACCGCCTATCAAAAGAAAAAATTGGAGGTGGCTCAAGATCTATAATTACTAGAGAGAATCAAAAGAAGAGTTTTAAGGTTTGGAGTCGCCCGACTTGATCCTTCAAACTTTGTCATCCATTTAAATATTTTTTTAGAAACTTATTTATACTAAGTTAACCACATGACCTAAGGGGCTTTCTTATTAGTGGTAGTCAGTGATTGCCCTTCTTGCCCCACCCAAGCACGCCCCTTATTATCTTCTCCCCTTGTCCCTATTGCAATTGTTTCTTCTTTTTTTCTTCTTTTTTTTTTTTTTTTTGTTGAAATCACATTCCTTGAAACTAAGAATTTAATGAAATCAATCATTAGTAATAACACAACCAAGCAAAAGCCACTCTAACTACAAAAACAAAACTCCTAAGCCCCCATTAAAAATATACATTAGTTAGTATATATCCCCACTTCTGTAACAACCTTGGAATTCTCTGTCTTGTCTAATATATGCAGAAAACACGAGTACAACGAACTGAACCATCAACAAAAATATTGAAATTCATTGCGTGCCTTCAATGTCCCTCTGCTTAGAACTGATTTTGTTTTTAAATATACTATTCATACATCCATTCATATTTCCTGACAAAAAAGCAAATCTTATTGAGATAGAAAACAAAGTTCATGGGCACCAAAAAATGCAATCAAATAGGTGAACGCGTTAGGACTCTTATATCTGAATGAACATCACTTTCAGAATCTACTTGGCTTGCTTAATCAAATAACTTATTCACGTCTTAACATATCTGCTTCATCTCGTCTCAATATTAATCACTCCTCGAAACCTCCGGTAAAGCCGAGGTTGGGAGGGAATTACAAGGCTGTTTGAATTGAAAAACATGAAGAAAAGAGACAGCCAGGCAACACCTAAGAATGAGAAGGACGCGACTAGTAGTCTGTTGAAAGTGTTGCGTCTAAGGTTTACATCACTGATTCTTCGAGTTTTAAACGACTCGTTCAAGAGTTAACAGGTAATGGAAGCAAAACCAAGTGCCCCTCTCAACCTGCCAAACAGGAAATATTTGAGAAAGTACCAGTTATTCAAATTGAAGATGATGGGGAGCGAGAAGTAGCTCGGAATTGTGTATCGAGTCACCTGATGAGCAGTTAGGTGTTCAAGCATTGTCACCGCTTGCCGCCTTTACAGCTTTGCAGACTTCATGGTGTTCTGCACAGAATGACCCTTTGTTGCATCAGGAGCTTGATTCCTGGCTTCAAGAGTTCGACTCATCTATCTTCTATGATGGTTACAACTTTCCTACCGAGCAGGAACTGTGTATTTCAGACTATGACCTGTCAGAAATATACCGCAGCATCTGTTAAGCGATAAGCTGTAGCAATGGAGACCAACAATATCTAGTTCTCCATGGATAGCACATTGTGAGTAGCACAAGAAACTTTAAAACTATCGCGTATATGCAATTATACACTCACTATACCTAAACATGTAAATCGCTATTTTTTCTGTACAAAAAAGAATTATTTTATCACAACATTTGAAGAAATTTCTATTTCAATTCACCCGTTTCTTCTTTAAAGTTCAATTCTTCTGTATCTAAATTGGTAAACTGCTTGAACACAATCCTTCGGCATAGTTAGATTCACAGTACAAAATTACATGTATTGACAACATGATGCATAGTAGTTTGCAAATCAAATCCTTATCCTCATAGATCAATAGAAATAAGAGAGTGCCTTGGAAAACCATTTGTTCTTCCTGGTTGGTGCACTCAACAGATGAGCTACTATCATCCTAAGTTTTTCCCTAACTTTGCAAAAAATGTCAAAGATTGTCTACCATGTGTAAAAGTGTACTACACAGCATTTCCTTGCTCGGAATTTTTGCAACTACGTAAATATATATAACAAAGTTGGTTAGCTTTAACATAATAAAATTAGTCCTTCCTGCAACAGCAGGATCATAATTCATACATTGGTAACATAGCTCAAAACCCCAGATTCTTCCTCCAATAATTGAAAGAAAGAGTAGAAAAGAGTTGCAATCATTACAATTATAACCAAAGATCAACACACCGAAAAACAACTTAACCACACATGTTAACAAATAAAAATAATAAGGGCCAAACTGTGATACCATTGCGGCTCTATTTAAACCTTTTGTCACTTTAATTATCTCAAAATTTTCGATATCTTCACCCTCAGCTATCAATTGCCTTCATGGCAATAATCTTTCAACCTCAATTATCCATATAATCTCTAAATGATGAACACCCAAGTATAGTAATACCATTGGCGCGGGTTCTCATATGGCCACTAATTCACAAGTTGGTGCTTCACATTTCGTTTCTTATTTTCGTGAATCAAATGATACGAGCATGGATTGGAATCTTTATCTCCCAAATAGATTTCCTATAGGGCTTAATGAAGAAAAAGATGAATTGTTGAGTGTCCTAAACCAAGTTAGACTCGATCCAAATGGGGAAGACAAAAGGGTTTGGAGCCTTGATTCTTCGGGTCTTTTTTCATGTAAAACACTTTTCAATTCTCTAACCAAGGGCTCTAGTGGATCTGTGCATCAATCATTTAAGGGACTATGGAAAGCCATGGTTCTCTCCAAAGTTAAGTTCTTTGGATGGCTTTTATTACATGGCGGTTTGAATACAAGTGATATGCTACAAAGAATAATGCCCCACTTGGTTCTCTCTCCCCACGTTTATTGTATATGTATGAAGGAAGTGACCAAGCGAACCTCCTTTTCTTTCAATGTCATACTTCATGTCAACTATGGAATAGGTGGGACATCTTCCCTGGAGGACTGGTTTCAAATCCTAGATCAATGAATGGGCAGAAATCAATTTTGGAAAAGCTAGTGGGTAAGAGCAGACGCAAACATTCCATTGGCCTAGCTTCACTTGCAGTTTTATGGGGCATTTGGCTAGAAAGGAACAATCGTTGAAAATGAAGAGCGTGCGGTGGAAGAATTATTTGATACAACCAAAATGACAGCAGCAAGATGGATCTCATGTAGTAAGCCCATTGTAGGATACTCGATTATGGATTGGTACCACTATCGGCGATGAATAGCTTAAGGAGATTGATATTTATGGCATTTTCACTTTATTACCTTTTGGGATGTGGGGACCGAATAATAGTCCCACATCGGTTAAGTGTAACTTCGTAAAGAAGTACTTACGTGTGGATCTCTTCCCAAATAGTACCGAGGCCTTTTGAAATAAAACCCCACACCTATGAGTTCAAAAGTGGTTAAGTTGGGAACAATATCGATATTGGCAGAGATCATAGGCTCGTGGAGAAGTGTCGTGGGCGGGCGGATAATGTGCCGCATGCATGAAAATTCAATATGGTATCAGAGCCAAGGGTTCGGTTGGGACTGTCGAGAAAAAAAAAAACCCCTTGTAAGGTGGAGTCAAGGCACCTAAGATTTCAGTCCAAGATGGAGATTGTTGGGATGCGTGGACCAAATAATAGTCCCACATCAGTTAAGTGTGACTTCATAAAGAAGTACTTAAGTGTAGATCTCTCCCCCAAAAAGCATGAAAATGTAACATTATCATGTTCTCATTTTGTTCCAGTTTTTTGAGATGTTGTGCAGGCTGATTTTGAGACTACGGTAGTTTTCATGTCTCGTCTTCACCTTTTAAGGAGATTGATATTTTTGCAGCCTTAATAAATTTTTTGTTTACTCTCAAAAAAAGGAAAAAAATGGTGCTTAAACTTCTTTGGGATAGCTTAACCTATAACAGCTGACAGCGTGATGCTAAAATCCACGCCAAAAGAGCCCAAAGGTAACTCAAATTTCTGAAGCTACCAATGAAGTTGATGAGATATGAAGGATGCTCATCATTCATGAAGTCAAACAGTAATATTATCCTTCATCTAATAAAAAAGAGATCGATGAACATCAATCCTAGTGTTCTCTAATCAAGGAACTTTTATTTGCGCAGCAACAACCCGGGCAGCAGACAAGTGGTACGCAACAAAGGTCCCAGTGATTTCAGAAACAAGACCACATGCAAAATCAGTATCTGAAGATGAATGCCTTGGCCTGGCTGCCAATGTCAATACACATGCACCGGTCATAAGAGCACTTAAGTTGTAAAACCGTTATAAATGCTCTTTTTTGAACTTATAAGTGTGTTTGATGTACATTCAATTCCATAGTTCTTGTAGTTATGAGACTTGATTGCAGAAACTAAAGAGCTAAGAGTTGAGAAGAAAAACTGGTGACTAGGAATGAATTGTAATTTGGTAACTGGTTAGCAAAAACACCTAAGCTCTGAGTAACTTCATTTTGCCAACATGCTAATTTTGCAATTAAAAGGAATTTAGTTCATGAAATAAAATACTACAAAAATATATATGAGAATGAAAAAGAAAAACAAGAGAAACAGAGAGCATAGCAGGGAATCTGGTACCTTTAAAAGTTGAAACGAATCCTCAGCAGGATGACCATGAAAAATACCCAGATAAGCCTTGAAATGGCAGTTCTGCAAGCTCTTTTGCGATAAATAACAATCACGATATTGAGTTCCTAAATCCAAAAGTGATGATGAAGTTTGTGCCACGTTTACAATATTGTTGAATCCATCAACAAGTGCGCCACAATTTGTAAGAGCACTGAACAATAGTAATCCGAGGCAAAAAGATGAAATCAAGAAGAATTAAGACAAGTTAGCTTTGCAGAGAAGAAGAAGTTTGCTTTGCAGAGAAGAAGAAACATGAAAGAAGATTTGAAACATCTGAGAAGTACTATCCTATCCTATCACCACTTTCCGTCATTGATCTGTACTTTACAATTTTGTCATTATACTAAACTCCAGATAGGCGTTGGAGGGAGAAGGATCACTAGATACACTACAGTCAAAACTGCCGACTTTAGGATGCGAAAGACAACAAGACCTGGTCTTCATTGAAAGATTTATAGAATAAGCTAAGGGAAATTAGATCCTGGTCATGCACTACTGGTTTTTTTGTCTGCATATATTGCAAGTACTTTGGAAAAAACGCCAACATTTTCCCTTTCTTTGCAATGAGAAGAATACCACCCGAATATAAATTAGATCTGGACTTCTGCCAGTGATTGGAAGTCCAGAAATCCATATAGATCATGGTAACTTATAAATTGCTAGGCCCATCTCTTTTTTATTTATTTTTTCGAGGAAAACTGCTAGGCCCATCTTAAAATCCAATCAGATACCAAGAAAGTGAGCCCCAACAATCAATTCTTATGTTTTCATTTATTTTGGCATGAAAGATTTTAACTTGCGGAATTTTGATTTCACTTCCAGCTTTTTTATTGCATTGCGTTTTAAGAATAAACATTATGTGACATTTAAGAGAAAAACTAGGCTACAGAGATTTGTATGGTGTGCAATTGTGCAATTTAAAAGTAAAAACGATGTATGAACAAAATGAAAATCCTTCAGCATAAGGTGCTTCCCTACAAGGTTACAACTGCCACCAGGTATAAAATATCATTGGCTAGACATAAGAATAGTTTTATTTCCATAGAAGAGGAAAATAATTTAATATACCTAATACGCATAAGCATTAAACAAAGTGTCAAGTTGTCAACTGAGAATTAAAGGCCATAAAAATCCTGTTTAATAATGGTTGCAGACTTAATGTCATTGCACAAGAATGACCTCGCACTTCATCCAGCATCACCAATTGTATAATATGACTATAACAGAATATATAAGATGATATGAGCAAATTTAGAGCAGCGTAATACAGTACCTTCTACCTTCTATAGATCATTTTGACACTTGTTCTTATTGCAGCTTCATCAACATCAGACACTATAAGCGGATGAAAGATCCCGAGACAAGCAACTGATATCCCCCACATCTGAAGCAGGAAAACTACTGCAACATTGTATAGTACTGTTGCCTGAAATGAGCTACTTCCATTTGTTTGCACAATGCAATTTGAACATAAAAGAATAAATAGGGAAGGGAATTACCTGAGCTCGTAGTACAGAAAAAGTGATAAGCTAATTATCATCAATCGTGAAAGCTTCCTGACCAAAACAATCAAACAGAAAGAGAAGTGAAACTTCGCAAGCATCATTCATGCTGTAAGTCTAATAGTGATGACAATGTCTTGGATGTCTTAGAGGTACAAGAGTTTTACCAACAGTTCAATTATTTTGCTATCAACTTTGTGGAGCATCATTCATGATAAAAGGCATGCTTATTAGCAGGACCTTGCCTCTGTTTCGTCAATTGTTGATGCCAAATACTATTTAGTTGATTCCTCAGACTCGATAAAGTGTCACAACACTTGATTTCAGTGAGAGATTTCTCCCATCTCCTTTTTTTCTTCAGAAGTGCTTTAGTTAATTTAAGAGCGCACGCGTACTCCAAATTGAGGCTCCATAAATTATTTCTACTTCTCCAGCATTAGATGATTGGCATGAACTGAGCTGTAACCAGGCACTTTCTTTAGCCCACGCCATTTCATGGTCTCTCTGACCAGCCATGCATCATCCCACCTGTGAGCCTGCGCCAGTGTATTCGACAGAAACACAAAATTCCCAGGATTATCTGGTTCCATCTTCACCATTATTTTGGCAACCTCATTTGTCATATTTATGTCCTGGTGGAGACCACAAGAAGCCAAGAGATCCCCAAACATGGGAACTTGCATTCATGGGCATTGCCTTGATAAATTCCAATGCCTCCCTAAGTCTTCCAGCTCGACCAAGCACATCGACCATGGCCGCGCAGTGATGCATGTCAGGCTTCAATCCATATATTTGAGTCATGCAATTGAAACATTCACAGGCTTGGTCCACCAAGCCGGCATGATTGCACGCCGTAAGAACAGCCATGAAAGTCAAATGGTTTGGAACAAGACCTGGCTGTTTCTGCATCTCAGTGAAAAGTCTCAATGCGTCTTCACTTCGAGCATGCCTGGCATAGGCTGTAATCATTGCAGTCACAGCCACAACATTCTTCTCCTCGATTCTCCCATATTGTTTCTCCGTCAACTCAATATTTCCAAACTCAGCATACATATAAAGCAACGATGTCGCAACAAAAATATTACAACAATCAAATCCACTCTTGATTGCAAAACAGTGCATCTCCTTTCCCTGTCGAAGGGAAACTAAAGCAGGCATAATACTAGCCACTGTCACCGGGTCAAGTCCTATCCTATGCCAAGACTTCCGCACCATGGAACAAAACGTCTCCAATGCCAAGTTATTAATCCCATACTTCATATACCCGAAATCATCGTTGTCCACGTAACAACATCGCGATCATCCATCACCACCCGACGAAACACTCTCTCCGCGTAACTCAAACAATCCAATTCAACATACATATCAATCAATGCATTATCAACAAAACACAACGTAGTCGCTACCTCAATCCGAAGACAATGTCTCACAACATAACCATGAGCAGCCTTCCCGCTCCGAAGAGCCTCAGCTCCTCCAACGTTGCCATGGGCATGTAACACAACACACATAGTAACCGAATCCGGGCAGTCCTCAGACTCCTCCAACAACATTCCCGAAAAACACTTAAGCGATAAACACGAATAACCGTTTCGAACACAACCCGAAATGATAGAATTCCAAGTAACAACACTTCTTTGCGGCATTTCATCAAACACTTGGAGGGCACTAACCAAAACACCAAATGAGCTATAGAGAGTGATCAGGGCATTGCCTGAATAGACATTGGAGTCGAACCCGCGAAGTAGTACATGGGTGTGAATTTGTTTGGCTAGTTTGAGAAAATTGGATACATGGGTGGTTGAAGAAGAGATTGTGAGGGTTAGTGTGCAGGCTTTGAGGGCGATTGGGAATGTGAAATGGTTGGGTTGAGTTGATGATTTGTGCATTGATGAGAGTGTTTGGAGAGCTTCAATGTAGGCTTTGTGGGTGACTTGGGTTCTCATTAGTTCATTGAAAGTGAATGCTGTTGCTCTAGTTGATATGTAGCGGTGCATTTTGAGTTTATTGAATTGGATGGACAAGTTTGAGATGGATTTGACGGATGGTTTGAAACGGGAGAGGTCTACAATGACATCTCAAAGTCACAAACATTAATGCGGCATGCAGGCCGATGTAGAGGGTGTATATATAATTCTCGATGCATAACATATGGGTGCGTATCCCGAAGTATATATGCCGACTTTTAATGACGGTGGCTCGCGACTTTTATTGTACTATTTACTATTTTCCTTAGATAAATTAAGTTTTTATTTTTTTTTACTATAAGCTTGTGATGAGCAACCTCGCCTAATAGCAACACGACACATGAATGATATAGATTTGCTTTTAAACTTTTTTTCCTTCCCAATTTTCTCTTTGGAAAATATTAGAATGACACTCCAAGTGACCCCCTAAGTGACACCCTAGTGATGCAGCACGTGGGCCCACATCAATAGAAGTCGTGTGCGCTTCGAGATACACACTGCGTGTGTTATACACCAAAAACTATTTTGCGCACACTTATTTTTACATGGAGCCCATACGCCACATCACAAGGACGTCACTTAATTAGGATGTCATTCAAGCATTTTTCTTACTCTTTTGTCTACATGGCGCATTGCTATTGTGAAGTCTTACCAACTTCATCCTCCAACATTGGCAAATTCCCTTCTACAAAAGGCATATTTGTCCGATTTTTGAACCTGCGTAACCATAAACTTGAATTATTCTACCAAAATTTATGATGGACTTGAACTAAATATTAACTAAAAGCCTAACATTTATTATATATTTCACAATACTCAAACTTTGTCTTCCTTAATGTAGCTATTCTATAGTGATTCAATCTCATTTTTATTTTATTTAATTTTTTTATAATCTCAAATGGTAACCAATTAAGGTATCTTACAATTCATATTTAAATCACCCATATATTATCTTCGTACAGTAGTTGAGACTTATTAATTATTTACTTGAGTGGGTCTCTAAATTTCAAATTCGAGTCTCCTAGCTAATTATTTTGAAGCATATCCCTTGTAGAGGGTGAGTTGAGGATAATCCTGGATAAACATTAATTACATTCCCATACAGCGGTGACGAATATGAACCACTACGCCACCTGTGCGGTTGATAGTAGTGTTTCACACTCAAACCGACACATACCACACATATGACGTCATGACCCTTAGATGAACGAGGTACCGTCTCGAGATACACACGACCGTTCATCGAACGATCAACAATCCCTTCCTAAAAAAATTCAACTAATCATATAGATTTACAATTCTAATACGTCACGATTCACATCAAATATTGAATCCCAAATCATAAAACCATACATAGAGTTCCATATCAACAAATTGAAGACGTGTTAATTAATTAATTACCTGATTAATGAACACTCATGACATTAACAAACAAACAAAAAAAATCAAAGAAATCATCAACATAGAAACTAAACCAACGACCAATAAATCAAATAAAAGAAAACAAGAGAGAGACTTCCTAGATAGAATCTAATTAATGAAATGAAATCATCAGCCCCTAATGTGCTTGACCTTGTACCACCCCTTCTTACAAGACTCTCCCAAGATCTTCACTCCCTTCTTGAAGAAGCTCTTCAGCTCCTTGGCTCTCTCCTTCAACTGCTTCTCAAAATCCGCCATTAATTAATTCCACAAAATATATCCGAGATTTATTTTTCTATCACTCACTGTTTGGGGTTTTTGTGCAAGTTGAGCAATATTTAAGGTTGGATGTTTTTCGACTTAAAAAGGGTGTTTGGTTGGGATCCAGCTCGGCAGGACACGTGGTGGGATCCTATTGGGCGGTTCGGGGTCAGTTCTGATCGTCAGTTACCGTTGATTACGGGTTAAACCAATTTTTACTTGAATTGTGTTTTTCTACGCGGTGTGACTGTTATCGACAAGCATGTGTTCTTTCTTTATTTGATGAGAAATGTTAGGGTGACCGGAATGGGATACTCAAGATGGATACCTTCACCTCGGGATGGACACCAAGTTAAGGTGTTCATCCAATCACGCATCCGGATATGTGTGCACACACATCGATGCACGATGGATGGACACCATCATTGGGAGTCCATCTCGAGTGTCTCAGATCATCCTAATATTTTCCTTATTTGATTTTCACTTAGTATCGGACACTTGAATATTGTTTCATACAAGAATAGATCTTTTCAATTAAGTTTGCTTGAGAACAGAGTTATTTATTACTATTATTGACAACCTTTCAATTTACCTTTTCGTTTGTTTCAAAAAAATTACCTTATTGTTTACGAAATTATTGGCTAGTTGCGGTTTTTTTTTTTAAATTGTTTCGAGGGAGTTAAGTGGTTTTTTATTGTATAAATTGAATTGACTAGTTAAGAGTCTTTAGATTTTTATTTTTATTTTAAAAAAAAAAAACCAACTTATCAACCTCAACTTATACCTCTTATATAATTAACCGCATATCAAACTATTGAACAACCACTCGATTGGCAAATTTTCGCGAATTGGGTGATGTAAAATCAATTATTAGTTTCTATCTACCAAACAAAAAAAATAAAAATCAATTGGTTTCTTATCACTAAAAGGAAGGGAAAAAATAGGGTGGTGTAAAAGCAGGTTCCTTGTCATATACAACCCAAATCAAAAGTGTTTGGTGCTGGAAGCAACTAAAAAGAGCCTCGCCAATAATTTTGCTTTTCCTTCAAATATGAGGGATCAGTAAAGCTACTGATGATGACTCAAGTATGAGCAAGAGTGACATAAAAGTTCAAGGGGGTGTCACGACTTTCACCGGCCAATATTCCAATACAAGTTTCCTCTATCTCGCTTTTATAAAGTCCTTATTGAATTCTTCCAACAATGAAAGAATTAATCCAAAATATATATCCATTTAGTAATCATCAGTCTCACATTAAAATAAAATAATAATAATAATAATAATAATAATAATAATAATAATAATAATAATAATAATAATAATAATAATGAAGAAGAAGAAGCTAGAACTTGATCTATTAGATTTTTTGTGTTAAGAATAGTCCCGCAATTAGCACTTAAGTAATACAGAATTTATTTATTTTTTTATTTTTATTTATTTATTTATTTATTTATTTATTTATTTATTATTATTATTATTATTATTATTATTATCAAATGTAATCTGATTGCTCCCTCCGATCATTTATATAAGTCGTTTAAGGTAAGGACACAAGAATTAAGGCATCCTTAATTATAACGAATGTAATTTACATATATGTCTTTTCACATTAAATGAATTGAAGAATTGAAGAATCATAAATGTTTGAATTGTACAAGGGTAAAATAGGTAAAAATGCTATAAATACACTCTTGAATTACGAAAACGACTTACAATTTTGAACAAGAAGTTTTTGCTAAAACGACTTATATAAATGACTGAAGGAAGTATTTTTTTTTTTCAAACAAAGGAAAGAAATAGGAAAGGCAAAAAAATCTGAAAGAACAAAGTCAGAATTGTAAGCTTATCAAGAACATAGTTATTTTTATTCGATAGATTTTCTATATTACTTTACATCTATTTATAGACATATATACATCAAAAGATAAGACCAAATAAAGTTCGTTACAATCTTGTACCCACATTGAGGATAAACACCAATCGTGGTAATCGTGATGATAACAGAATCGAACCAATCGTAACACCTTCCCTCAAACTCAAGATGGATTGGTGGATACCAATTTGAGTTTGTCAATCAAGTCATAAAATCGTCTTGGAAGATGAGCTTTGGTGAAGATGTTTGTCGTCTGATTAATGGAAGAAACTGCGATAAGCTGAAATGTGCCTCGAAGGAGATGTTGACGAACTAAGTGACAATCATTCTCTTTGGTGCTCTCATGAAACACATCATTAGGAGCAATCTGGATTGCACTTTGATTGTCACAATATAGGAGAGTAGCAGATGAATGAGTGACACTCATATCCTCAAGTAACCAACGAAGCCAAGTAGCTCAGAAGTGGTGTCAGCAAGTGTTAGGTATTCAGATTTTGTACTAGAGCGGGAAGTGATTGTTTATTTCTTGTTATGCCATGAGATAAGGGAATTAACCAAGAAAAAACAGTAACCAGTAATGGATCTACGATCAGTCGGATCACCAGTCTAATCAGCATTTGAATAAATAGACAAAATAAGAGAAGATGCAGCAGAGAAGTGTAAACCATGAAACATATTACACTTCACATATTGGAGAATTTGGAGAACAACAGTGAAGTGAGCAGTACGGGGAGCAGCCATGAACTGGCTCGTGATATGAACAACATATGCAATATTTGGTCTAGTAACTGTAAGATAAACCAAACTTCCAACAAGTTGTCGATAGAGAGTTGGATCCAGAAGTAGTGTGTCGTCAGAGAGAGTCAACTTACGTGGCGGCCCTCGCCGCCCCGGGGTGACGTGTCTCCGTGTACTCCTTGCCATCTAGCCCAACTACACGTGTACGCCCGTTCTTAAACTGTCTCGAAATTCGTATCCACTTGTGTGTACAACGTATAAGTGACATTTTCAGCGGAAGTTGTACTTTATAACATTAATTCAAGAAATATTCATAATCAAATAAACAAATCCTATTGTGGAAAAACCCTGAAAAGTACTATGTATAGAGATATACGACTATACCATATAAGGTATATTCATGTACAATGTCATAATACTCCCCGGTTCCCAAAAGAAATCAAAATATCAAAACAAACACACGTACAAGTAGTCCTCGACAGCAGGCAATCAGAGGTAATCGCCTAAGATCCCCTTGCCTTACTTGTACTCGGATCTGCACTCAATCATCACAAAAGAAAATGGATGACGAGTCCAGTAAGTAAAATCCCAAGGAACTCCTCTAAGCATTCCAATAAACAAGTGGAATTCAATAAATACTGTTAAATAAACATGCGGAATGTAAACAAACAACTGTAATTAGAGCATCACATGCATAGATAACAATAAAGTGCAAATGTATGTGCCTGTTCCAGTCAGACTAAACCATACTTCGGAATACCCTTTCAGGATCCCACTAGTGGGCGCACCCAACTAGCTAACACTTGGTCCCTCTCGGTGGCCGGCTGTAACGGCCCGAAAATTCGACTCGTGCCACGTGTCATTTTAGGGTCGTATGTGGGACCCACTATTCGTGATCCGAATCGAAATTGAAGCAAAATATGGTAAAGTTAAGGTTTAGACACGGTGTTTCCGTATTTCGTACTACAAGGGCCGTTACAAATTGGTATCTGAGCATGGTCGACTCCGTTGGAGGAAGCGTAAGTGTGTTTAAACTGATACCACGTTACAGTTGGTATCAGAGCGAGAGTTCGAGGAACCTCGGGAAATTAACTGAAAGAGCATAAGACTTAAAAATTTAAAATTTTAGATGTGGAAACCCGATGTACTTGTCTTAGAACTTTAGTTGGGAAGCAAAGTGAGCGGGTAATACTATGACTTATATGTGTATATGTTGATTGTAATATTTATGTACACGTAGTACGACACTGACATGCGGCATGTTCGTGGTTTACTCATTCGACATGGATGGACGACCAATTCTTTATGCGGATAATGGGGCTAGAAGAGCAGTGCAGTATGGTGGACCACCCATACAGCTGCACACGGAGAGCCGAGTACTTGGGCATAATTCAAGGAAGTATAACCCGATTGAGATTCAGCTGAGACTGAGAGATGAGTTCTTGACGCTGAGGCAGGGTGTCCGGACGGTGTCGCAATACATGGAGAGATTCACATACCGACTTACTTTTGCGATGGACGTAGTTGGAACAGAACGACTTCAGATCCATTATTTTATTCGAGGATTCCGACCAGAGATTGATGGAGCACATATTGTACGCCAAGTCCAGTGAGTGCGAGTTTTGGCTTGCCGAGGTGAAATTATTAGGACACGTGATCAGTGACAAAGGTCTTCAGTGGACCCGAGTAACATTCTCTATCATCGACTGGCCTACACCAGAGTGCGTGATACACATCATGAGCTTTTTAGGATTGACAAGATATTATCGACGCTTGTACATGACTTCTCCAAAATTGAAGCGCCGAAGACTAGATTGACCAAGAAGGTGAATGCGATGTGGCCTTCACAGAGTTGAATAAGAAGTTGACTTCTGCATCGTTATTAGTGTTGCCAGAGTCGGACTAAGAGTTGACTGTTCATACGGATGCTTGTGGCACCGGATTGGGATGTGTATTGATGCAGGGAGACAGAGTGATAGCTTATTTATCGCGTTAGTTGAGGACTCATGAGAGGGACCGGACAGTGAGACAATAGTTGCTAGATGACATACGAGTTTTGTTTACTCGAGCGCGCAACAACTATGAGTTTGTCGAGGTTCCGAGATCTTTGCGAGGCACATATTTACGAGACAAATGAAATGTAGACAATATCCATTCCGCGCGTGTTGGAGTCTTTGGAGAGGCGATGTGATGTATTAGAGGTTCAAGGACATGACACAGAGTTTAGATTTTTCAAATTGGCGCTAAGATACATAGGATCGTTCAGAGTCGCAGCACGAGTTGGCAGTGTGGCTTACATATTGGACTTGCCAGAAGAGTTAGTTGGGGTTCATCCGACATTTCACATTTCAATATTGAGACTCGCTAGGTCAGGGCCGAGATCGACGATTGAGTTGGGACAGGTGAAGATACAGTATGACGTGATCTATGAGGAGAGACCGATAGAGATTGTCGACGTCGGGTACAGATTCTTCGGAACAGAGAACTCACGAAGGTCCTAGTTCGTTGGCAGCATCATAGGACGAATGGACTCACCTGAGAGCTCGAGTCGACGATAAGGACACGCTACTCTTAGCTATTCTCTGGTATGAGATTCGGGTTACAGTTAAATTTCGGGACGAAATTTGTTTTAGTTGGGAAGACTATAACGGCCGGAAAATTCGACTCGTGCCACGTGTCATTTTAGGGTCGTATGTGGGACCCACTCTTCGTGATCCGGATCGAAATTGAAGCAAAATATGGTAAAGTTAAGGTTTAGACACGGTGTTTCCGTATTTCGTACTGCAAGGGCCGTTACACGGGCGTAGACCTACGACGCACCGACACGTGTTGCAGTTCATTAGCTTGGGTCGTTATCCACCGAGAATTCCTGATACACATGTTATGGTCTAAAATGCATAGATACACAACGAAAAATTCAGTGGGAGTAACTCAACCAACCGTTCAAACAATGACAAGATATAGATGTAATAAAAACCACAGGGAATATTGGAAATGAATGGAAATACAAAGCGAAATAAATACTCAGAGTTTTTCAATTGGGTTTTACAAACCTCACAACGCACTCCAATACCCCGTAATCAATTCGCGAGTCCAAGTCCACTGAATCCTTGGTCGCCAATTGATCACCCGTGTCCACCTATGTCCATTTATCAATAATTCCGATTTAGTATGACAATTTACGACCAATTTCTAAAAGTTTTAGGCCAAATTGCCCATTTTGCGCTTTTCGATGCAAAAACCCCCGCAAAATTTGTGTCCGAAATTCCCAAATATTTTATTTTTGATAGCAATTCCTCAATTTCTATTTATTTTATTGAAATATAATTTTTCGGAATTTTTTTCAATTTTTTCTGGAATATTTTTCTCAATTTTTTCTTTTCTTTTCTTTTCTTTTTTTTTTTTTTTTTTTTTTAGTTTGGTTTGGGTCAAGTCGACCCAAATGGGTCGGACTAGCTCGGCCCATGGGTCAAGCTTTGGCCGGTTTGGGCCCCGCCTGCCCGGTGGATGGGTGCATGCGCGTCGAACCGGGGACCCCTGGTTCGATCGCTAATTTTTTTTTTCTTCTTGCTGTTGGGTTGGCTCTCACCCCAACCCAAGTGGAATCGATGGCAGGGGAGACGCCCCTGCCATATCCACCCTCAACCCGGTTTGGCCTCCATGGCCGAACCCCCCTCTCCGCCACCATGGCCGACGCACCAAACCCACTGCAAAATTAACTATGACTCACCTTGATCCTGATGCTTCCACCCCCTCTTCTCTCCTTCCTGACTTCTTCTTCTCCTCCTCATCTTCGTTTCTTCTTCTTCTTCTTCTCGGCCTCACCAGTTCGGGTGTGTGAGTGAGAGTAGTGAGAGAAAAGGTGGTGGGATAAGGCTTGTTGACTTATATGCACATCTCTACTCACATGTGCATCTCTATGCATCCACAACCCTCCTTTTACTACAACCTAACACTTAACTCCAAATGGTGACGCGTTTAGGACACTCGCCTGTGTTTTAAGCACAAAAATGTCATTTCCGGGCGTTTCGACACCCGATTTTGCGTCCGAACCGCGACACTAGCCTCATCACTAGCCACCTAATACCTATTCCATATTAGTTACTTGGCCAATTTTTATATTTAATTTGTGTGTTTTAGTTTCCCCGACTTAATATTTGGTCCCGTCAACTACCCGGTACCCGCATCGACACGCATATCGAGGCAAGTGCAGTTCACACAATCTCACATGTATTGTTATGCAACATACACACATGCGATGTATTTCAATAAATTGCACCGCAAATAAGCATTCAACACATAATAAACTATCGTACTTGGCCAATTTCTTCTCCCCTGCCATCAACTCCAGTTGGGGTTGGAGATGGGAGCCAACTCCAACTCCTCAAGAGAAAAAATAAAAAAAACCAGAGCACGAAGTGCTTTTGTGAGGAAGAAGATTGTAGCACGGGTCAGGCTACCCCATGCGAGTCGGGTCAGACCGACCCGGATCCGCATGGATCAGGTCGGGGTCGACCCGAGTCCGGCTGCCCCGGGTCGGGTTAACCCAGACCCGCCCCAATAAAAAAATAATAAATATATATTTAATTATTTAATTAAATTAAACTGATTTTAATAAAAGAAATTCCAAAAAATAGAAAACAAATTCAGGAAAATTCCATAAAAATCAGGAAAAATTCTGAAAAATTATATTTCAACAAACTAAATAGAAATTGATAAGTTTATATGAAAAATAAAATATTTGAAATTTCGGACGCGAATTTTTCGGGGTTTTTACCTCGAAAAACGCGAAATTGGCAAATTGGTCTCGAATTCAATTTCAACTGATTTCGACTAATTTAGGAATTTTAAATAATTAAACTTGAAGGTTAAGTGATAAATTGTTAAATGTTAGGACCGTAAAGGAGCTATTACGGGGTTTGGGTGCGAACATCGACGCGACGAGAAGCCGGATAGCTTAGGACTTGTGGTGTATGTAAGTAAACTGATTAAGACATTTATTTACATTTCATTCCATTTATTTATTTATTCCCAGTTATTCGAACTGAACTGCCTTTGACATCCATATGATATGACTTGTTCAGTTCTCATTTGATGATGTTGCTCATAGCATACTCTGTTGTGTATATCATTGATTCCAATTCCTCTATTTTGTCATGCTGATTGCTGTGTATGAAAGTCAGTGATATAGCATGTTATTAGGTTAGTTTATTTTGTTTTGACTCTAATCCTTTGTGCATTAGTATGCAGTTACATTTCTTGGATTCTATTACCGAGTCATTATTGAAAATGAAAGTGGTTCTTGTGGTTATGGTCATTTGATGATATAAATTCAGCTTTCATACGGGGGTCACTAGACTTTTCGGGATGTTAGGAAGTTTCTCCACTACCTTGCATGACACACGGGGTAACGTGCCTCGAACGGGGTAACCGAACCTCGGGGTTTGTTGGCACAAGAATAACTTAGGTGAGGATGACGAGTTTTAAAACTTGGGTATGTTAACAAGTATATATTCCGGTGACGACTAATTCACTTGGAATAGAAAAGGCGTAATCGTAAGTACGACCTTTTGAACTTATGATATAGAGCTCAAGTTGTAATGAAATGATATAGAGCAGAGCTCAAATTGTAGTTGACGGGCTGATGTGATGAAGATCATGGCCGATCGACCCTAATCCATTACTACTTAGCCTTGAGTCAGTTTCATATTGGGTTAACTCAAGTATCTCTTTGCATGATGTTTCTTTTAGCATAATTGCTATTTAAATTATGTCATTTGATACTTGTGACCTATTTGGGAATGTGGATCAATGTCTCTCAGTATTACTTAAATAATTTTATGTACTCACCGTCTAATTTGTGACGGTGGGTGCAGATCAGCCGAGTAGCAGACCAGGCAAAGAGAAGATTGATGACTACCTCTGAGCCGGTGGAGGACTGCTACGACATACTTTTGTACGTTTTGTATTCTTTTGTATTATATTTTTATGTACATGTTATTTTGCCTTTTGGGTTGAGTGATAGGAATATAGGACTAGACACATGTTGTACATATCACCATTTTTGTTTATATATGCATGTGATCTCTATTCCCTGGTTTTTCCACAATAGGTTGGGCCTTAGGATCTAATGTCCACTAGTAACGAAATAAGACTTTCGCTGAATAACTTGTTAGAAATTTTTTTTTAACTTAACTCTGATTTATAGACAACCATAGGTTAGTTAGTAAAACTAGCTAGTTAACTGTAGGTGATATCATAATTGGTAGGTGTTTAGGTGTTTAAATGATGCTGACTAGTTCCTTGTTAGGTCCTATAGGGGAGCTTAGGGCTTAATTAAGAGATTAGGCCGGGCGGTGCCCTTATTTGGAGAAGGGGTCGTCACAATAATCCTCCCACGAACCCCTAAACTGTAATATACAAGCCCTGAGCATATCCTCCAAAATCTGGATCAGTCGCTCTGATTTTCTGTCCGTTTGAGGATGATAAGCCGCACTAAACTGCAACCTGGTACCAAACTGTTCCTGCATTGCCTCTCATAGTTTCGAGGTCAATTTGGGATCTGTGTCTGACACAATGGAGACTGGCACCCCATGAAGTCTAATAATCTCCCGCTCAAACAATATGCTCAGCTGGGGAAACGCGTATTTCATCGAGATTGGAATGAAGTGAGCCGACTTCGTCAGTCTATCAATCACTACCCAAACTGCATCGTGACGCCTCGACGTCTGCGGTAGCCCACTAACAAAATCCATAGTGACATTTTCCCATTTCCACTATGGAATGGGCAACGACTGTAATAATCCACCGGGTCTCATGTGCTCAGCCTTCACCTGCTGGCAAATGTGACAACTCCTAACGTACACACCTATGTCAGCCTTCATATCTGGGCACCAGAATAGTCGCCTCAAATCATGGTATATCTTTGTCCGACCAGGATGAACTGTGTAACGAGACTGGTGTGCATCCTCCAAAATCCCGTCCTGTATCTCTTGATCCGCAGGTATCTACATTCTCCTTCGGTATCTCAAACACCGATCTGTGGTTTATGTCCGATCAGTGTATTCCGGATTACGTAACAGACCATTGACCCGCTCATAGAGCCCATCAACCCTCTGACATTCGGCAACCCATTCAAGCGATACGGTCGGTATCGTCATCTGACAACAAATGTGTTGTTCCGTCGTAGTCGACAACTCGACCATGCACATAACTGATGTTGCCTGAAATAAGTCATGCTCATGTGTCATCTGCTGCAGAACAGTCTGACTGTCGAGTCCACTCCTGCTCAATGCGTTTGCTACGATGTTCGCTTTGCCAGGATGATACTCAATAACGAAGTCGTAGTCCTTCAGCAACTCCAGCCATCTTGGTCCCAAGCGCATATTGAATCCCTTTGAGTGAAAATGTCTGTAAACTACGGTGATCGTATACAACACGAATCGCTCTCCATAGAGATAGTGCTGCTAAGCCTTCATGCAAAGACGACCATTTACGCAAGCTCCAGGTCGTGCATTGGATAATTCCCTCGTGGGGTCTCAGCCGTCTGGAAAGATAGGCAAGCTGGTCTACCATCCTACATCAACGCACATCAAGACGAACACGACGCATCTCGTATATATTGTCAAGTCTTGCCGAGAACTCAAACAATGTCAATGCGGTGCGAGATGTCAATCTCCGCTTCAATTCACAAAAGGCACACTCACACTCATCATCGACCAGATCAAATCGACATCTTTCTTAGTCGATCTAGTCATAGGCGCTACGATCGAGGAAAATCCTGCACAAATCGTCGGTAGTATCCGGCCAGTCCAATGAAACTCAATTGTATATCGACCATGAGACTTCAGTGTCTTCCAATCAATGATAGCCCGAATCGTTTCTGAATCCACTGAGATACCCTGCTCACTGATGAAATGGCCTAAGAATCTCACCGCACTTAGCCAAAAGTCACACTTGCTAAACTTGGCGTACAGTCGGTGCTCTCTCGGTGTCGTCAAAACTGTCCTAAGATGTCCCTCATGATCATCACGGGTCATGCTATAGATCAAGATATCGTCGGTAAACACGATGACGAATATGTCCAAATACGGCCTCATGACCTTGTGCATCAGGTCCATGAAAATCATTGGAGTGTTCGTCAGCCCAAACGGCATGACTGTGAACTCAAATAACCCGTATCTCGTGCTGAAAGCGATTTTTTGGATATCCTCTTCTCGAATCCTCAACTGGTGATAACCTGAGCGAATGTCAATCTTCGAGAAGAATCTGACACCCGTCGGCTGATCAAACAGATCGTCAATCCTAGGAAGTGGGAAACGGTTCCTCACAGTTACTTTATTCAGCTTCATAATGTCGATGCACATCCTCATCGTACCATCTTTCTTCTTCACAAACAGTATTGGAGCTCCCCAAGGTGACATACTAGGGTGAATGAAACCCTACTCCAACGACTCATCCAATTGTCGTCTCACCTCCTCCTGCTCTGTTGGTGCCATCCGGTAATGTCGGCTGGCAATCGGCTGCGTCCCTGGTAGCGGCTCGATTATGAACTCAACAGCTCGTGGCGGTGGCAATCAGGGTAAATCATATGGAAATATATCGACAAATCCCTAACCACCGGAACGTCCTCAATCCGGACCTCTGTCCGAACCTCCGGCTCAGCTATCGCGGCAAACGCCTCCATCTCCTGCGCTGTAGCTAGTCGGCCTCTCGTGATGGGTAAGTCAGTTGTCGATCCAAGTAATACGAACTTCGGTATTCCAGGAATACAAAACTTTATCCTCTTACCGTAACAGTCTATCCGTGCATGATAGGATGCTAAATAATCCATCCCGAGTAGTGTGTCAAACTCTAAGTACTCCAATACTCGAAGATCAGTTGGTAGCTGATGTCCCTCCACCTCTATCATCACGTCTCGACATATTCGATTAGGGTATATCTTATCCCAGTAGCCGTCCTGAGGACATGATGTGGATCTCATGTTTGTGTAACTAACCCTAACAATCCAACAATACGTCCAGCAAGAAACGATAAAGTGCTACCAGAATCAAACATTGCATGCATAGGGCGACCTACTATAAGCAATGTACCTTCAACGAGCTGCCTAGTCGCCCCGCTATCTGGCTGTGCTAACGCATGCGCTCTATCTCTGGTCTGGTCTGACTCTCGTCGTGGCGATGGTGGTGTCCGAGCCCTCAAGTGTCCCCTCTGACCATACCGATGACATATATGGCTCTCCAGTCTACCCGTCTGTCCGTCTCCAGCTTTCGGACCCTGACCCCTGTCATGTCCCCCTTGAGCTCGACCCTGACGGTACTCATGTAGCTGTGACCTCTGCCGATCCACTGGTGCCGAGGTAATAGCATGAACTGGCCGTGGCTCCTCATAGCAGAACGGACTGCCCTGAAAATCGTCCCGGCGGCCCCTCTCTCGTCTATCATCTCTCTGACCTCTATCCGGACGATCCATCGGTCTCTTTTGCCTCTGATTAGACCAAGAACTTTGCCCTGACTGTATCTCCCTACCAGTCACACGTCTGCCAGCCCTCTGCAGTATATATGTCTCATGAGCCAATGCCCTGTCAAAGATCTCCTGCAGAGTCGTGGCTCCGATCGAGACAACTGCTGACGCAATCATGTCTCTGGTGAAATAATATATATGTAAGCGCTCTGTCCCGGCGACATCTAGAGAGAACCAAAGCAAATGTCGAAACCTCTCCATATACCGCATCAAGGTCCGATTACCCTGTCTCAGGGTCAGGAACTCCTCCTTCAGTCTCAACCTAACCTCCATATGTATGTACTGATCGTAAAATAGCTCCCTAAACTCACCCCATGTCGTCGGTTCTGGATGAGTATCCGTATATGTCGTCCACCAGACAGCCGCACGCCCTCTCAAATAGGCTCCCGAAAGTCGTGCATGTACCGTCTCATCGTTCCTCATCGAACATGGAAACGGCCGATGGGACACTACCCATCTCCCTGCGCGACCTCGGGGTCACCGCCTCCGTAAAAGAATCCAGTCTGGAACTTCAAACACTCCCTCAATAACTTCACATCTGGTGCCAGTACGAATGCCGATGTAGTAGTAGTATCAGCAGCGGGGGTGGCAGTAGCCTGGTCCATCATCGTGAGTGGAGGCGTAAGAGTCGACGTCTCCAAAGGAACAACAACTGCGGTAGCTATCTCTGTGGGTGCCTCTGCCGCTACCCCCTGAACTGGTGTCTGGGGTACCACCTGAACAACAGCTGTCTCCGCCGATACGATCATAAGTGCTGGCTCTCTAGCTGAAGTGAGTGCCGCCAATACCACGGTCTGCTCTCGTAATAGCCGTAATACCTTGGTCGTCTGTGTCTCCTGGGCCAAGAGTCTATCCTCCACACTCGCCATAACCGGGACTTCCCTAGCCGCATCTATAGTCCGTCCAGTCTCAAAAGGCGTACCAGACAATCCCTCCATAATCTGCATCGAGAATGTGCTCCAGATCAGTCTCGAGGTATTTACGTATATCATATAATAAAATGAAAATATAACACGCATATAATGGCCTGTTCGCTTCACCGTCTTAGGTCGGATTAGCCACACTGGACTGGCTAATCCGGTATTCGCTTGGAGGATTAACTTGTCCATGGGACTATTTAATACCCAATACAAGGGACTAAACTAAACCATCCTTTTTGGTGTCACTAATTAGTCCAATGCTTGGGCTTGAAACATTACCAAAGTACCCCTTCCTCTTAAACAAAATTGTGTCAAGCCACAGCCCTTATTTTTGATCGCTTGTGTGAGGAAAGTGACGAAACCAAACCCAACCTGCACCATTGCATCCTCTCGGTCCACCGGCACCACTTCATCATCTCTCCCTTAGAGAGCCGATGTCCTTCTCGACGTACTTTTCGTTCTCGATTTCGCTTGGAAATAAGGATGGCATTTGTGATTTTTTTCGAGTAGTTTCGCATGGAAATCACTTGATGGGATGTTGTTTATGGTTTCATCTAGGTTGGATAAGGGAGGGAAGGGGGTTTTGATTGTCAAATTCGATATGTTGATGGATTCGGAGCTAGGAGACCTTAATGGGAGCATTTGGAGGTATTTGTTGAAGAACGCTTGGAGGTGAGGTTGTGTGGATCGACTGTAAAAATGCTATTTGATCCACTCATCTCATATCCTATAAATTTGCTGCAAGTTTGGAAGGTTTGAGAGGTATTTGTTGAAGAAGAATCGATGAAGCCACACCTCACCAAAAATAAAAGGAAGTAATAATCTTGGTTATGGAAAAATTTGAAGCTTTTGATGAGGGCATAATGAGGGGCATGTTGGTCATCCCACCAGCTTCAAAAAACTTTATCCCACTATGTATACATCTAAGTGAACAAGTGACCTATTTGGGACTAATCTCTTATTCCAAGCCACAATCCTATGTATAAGTTAATCCCATAAACTTAGGAGTATTGAATTTGTGAAGCGAACAGGCCATAAGTTCTAACTCTACCCGCCTCACATCACTTCCCAACTAAAGTTCTAAGGCAATAACTTCGGGTTTCCACATCTAAGTTCATTGATTAAATTTTATTTTCTTAGGACTTCCTCTTTTCTCTGATACCAACTATGGTGGCCCTCGCCGCCCCGGGGTGACGTGTCTCCGTGTATTCCTTGCCAGCTAGCCCAACTACACGTGTACGCCACCTGCTCGTCCTTTTCCTGTCTCGAAATTCGTATCAACTTGTGTGTACAGCGTATAAGTGACATTTTCAGCGGAATTTGTACTTTATAACATTAATTCAAGAAATATTCATAATCAAATAAACAAATCCTACTGTGAAAAACCCTGAAAAGTACTATGTATAGAGATAGACGACTATACCATATAAGGTATATTCATGTACAATGTCATAATACTCCTCAGTTCCCAAAAGAAATCAAAATATCAAAACAAGCACACGTACAAGTAGTCCTCGACTGCAGGCAGTCAGAGGTAGTCACCTAAGATACCCTTGCCCTTACTTGTACTCGGATCTGCACTCAATCATCACAAAAGAAAATGGATGACGAGTCCAGTAAGTAAAATCCCAAGGAACTCCTCTAAGCATTCCAATAAACAAGTGGAATTCAATAAATACTGTTAAATAAACATGCGGAATGTAAACAGACAACTGTAATTAGAGCATCGCATGCATAAATAACAATAAAGTGCAAATGTATGTGCCTGTTCCAGTCAGACTAAATCATACTTCGGAATAACCTTCCAGGATCCCACTAGTGGGCACACCCAACTAGCTATCACTTGGTCCCTCTCGGTGGTCGGCGTAGACGTACGACGCACCGACACATGTAGCAGTTCATTAGCTCGGGTCGTTATCCACCGAGAAATCCTGATACACATGTTATGGTCTAGAATGCATAGACACACAACGAAAAATTTGGTGGGAGTAACTCAACCAACCGTCCAAACAATGACAAGATATAGATGTAATAAAGACCACAAGGAATACTGGAAATGAATGGAAATACAAAGCGAAATAAATACTCAGAGTTTTTCAATTGGATTTTGCACACCTCACAATGCACTCCAATACCCCGTAATCAATTCCTGAGTCCAAGTCCACTGAGTCCTTGGTCGCCAATTGATCACCCATGTCCGCCTATGTCTATTTATCAATAATTCAAATTTAGTATGACAATTTACGACCAATTTTGAAAAATTTTAGGCCAAATTGTCAATTTCGCGCTTTTCGAGGCAAAAACTCCCGCAAAAGTCGCATCCGAAATTCCCAAATATTTTTTTTTCAGAGAAATTCCTCAATTTCTATTTATTTTATTGAAATATAATTTTTCGGAATTCTTCCCAATTATTTCCAGAATATTTTTCCCAATTTTTTTTCCTTTCTTGTCTTTTCTTTCTTTTTTTTCTTAGTTTAGTTTGGGTCAGGTCGACCCAAATGGGTCGGACCCGACCCTGGACCAGAATTGGTCCAGGCTCGGCCCATGGGTCAAACCTGGCCAGTTTTAGGCCCTGCCCGCGCGCGTGTGCACCTTCTCCATCCAATCGAACCAGGGACCCTTAGTTCGATCGCCTAATTTTTTTTTTCTTCTTGCTGTTGGGTTAGCTCTCACCCCAACCCAAGTGGAATCGATGGCAGGGGAGACGCCCCTTCCATCTCCACCCTCGACCCGGTTTGGCCTCCATGGCCGAACCCCCCTCTCGGCCACCATGGTCGACGCACCAAACCCACTACAAAATTAACTAGGACTCACCTTGATCCCGATGCTTCCACCGTCTCTTCTCTCCTTCCCGGCTTCTTCTCATCCTCCTCCTCTCCATTTCTTCTTCTTCTTCTTCTTCTTCTCGGCCTCACCAGTTCGGGTGTGTGAGTGAGAGTGGTGAGAGAAAAGGTGGTGGGATAAGGCTTGTTGACTTATAGGCACATCTCCACTCGGCATCTCCACTCACATGTGCATCTCTATGCATCCACAACCCTCCTTTTACTACAACCTAACACTTCCTTGACTCCAAATGGTGATGCATTTAGGACACTCGTCTGTGTTTTAGGCACAACAATGTCATTTTCGGACGTTTCGACGCCCGATTTCGCGTCTTAACCGCGACACTAGCCTTGTCACTAGCCACCTAATACTCATTTCATATTAGTTACTTGGCCAATTTTTTTATTTGATTTGTGTGTTTTAGTTTCTCCGACCTAATATTTGGTCCCGTCAACTACCCGGTACCCGCGTCGACACGCATATCGAGGCGAATACAGTTCACACAATCTAGCGTGATTGTTATGCAACATACGCACATGCGATGTATTTCAATAAATTGCACCATAAATAAGCATTCAACACACACTAAACTATCGTACCTAGGTCCCCGTGTGTCATAGCCTACCGCGGCGTCCATGTAAATCTGAGCTGGCATCCACGTCTATAAATTCACGATAATTAACGACATTAATAAAATGGTCGTTACAACTTAACATTCACATCTAAAGGAGTGGATGCAATAGCAGCATCGGTAATCACAGACCGAGAGATCAAATCGGATGCATATATGGCATGTGACAAATAATATCCATCTGAAGTAGATGTGACTTCAAGTCCCAGAAAATAACTTAGGAGTCCCAAATCTTTCATCTTAAAGTGTCGTCGGAGATAATCTTGTAACTCAGAAATCCCAGTATACTCATTCCCAGTGATAATCATATCATCAACATATAGCAGCAGAAGAACAATGCTTCAATCGGTGTAGCGAGTAAATGTCAAATCCCAAAGTTTTTAATTCAATAATTACAGTTAACACGGGATTAACGAATTCAAATTATGGAATAGGCTGCGAGTTGAGAGTTAAGGACCGGTGAATGGAGATTTACAGGTAATTTTACTATTGTGTTATGTTTGCCTAGTGTTGTGTATTATGTATATTATTTTATTTTGCGAAATTCGAGTTGATTTTGTAAATTTGAGATTTGTGAGGGTTTTAACTCGAGATACGCGTCAAAAAGTTATGTGGTAGTTTAAATGGCGACCCGCATAATTGTTTCGAGTTTCGCAGAAAAATAATGATTTTAAGTTTAAAAATTCAAGTTTCAGACTTTAAATGGACTTAACGAGTTTACGTGGGTCCCACATCTCGATTTGTGTGCGAAGATGAATTGTCAGAGAGTTTCAGAACATTTTGGTAGATTTTCCAATTTTTGGCAGAATTGGGATATTTTTCGGGGTTTAATTTGGACAAAAATTGAAGAGATAAATATGAGAAATCAAAGAAAAGTGGCAAATTACCCAAAAATGGTATTTTAATTGTAAAGTATTGGATAATATTGGAGTGGCAAAAAGGTCATTTGACCCCTCAATATAACAATCAAAAATCGAAAACAGGGGAGAAACCCGCTGTTCGATCGTCTTCTTCGTTTCTTCCCACTGGTTTTCGTTGCTCTCACTCTCTCGTCTCTCTCGTCACTCTCGTCTCTCTCGTCCGAATCTCTCTCCCTCTTCGAATCAAATTGAAGTGACTGTGATTGTGGTTTAAGGTTGAAGGTGAGTAATGAAATTTTAATTTTTTTACTGTAAATTTGTGATTAGGACTGGTTTTTTGATGATCCGGGTTGAGGAAAAAGGATTTAGGTTGATTGGTTTGATTATGGGATTGAAGGAGAGAGGAGGAGCAGTAAATCGGAAAAAAAATGGTTTTAAAATGGATTTAAATTGAATAAAAATCCCTGGAAATTGGGAAAAATTCAAAAAGTTTGGTTTTTGGACAAATTAGTGAAAATTGACGATTTTTATGGAAAATGAGGATTTTGGGATTTGATCGAGGCTTTATACCTGGTATTTTTCTCGTAATGCGTGTTATGATACTTGTAAATGTCCAAAATTTAGAAAATTGTTTTATGGTATAGTCTAAGTTAATTTTCGATTCCAGACCACAATTTGCAATCAAAATTAGGATTCGGACGTCCAAAGATATAGTTTGGACTGATTTTGAGGTTTTTGAGTTGGGACGAGACAAATTAAAATAAATAAATTGGAAAAAAATTGGGGAACGATTGTGGAATCTCATTGGATGTGTTAATGAATTGTAGGACCGCAATTGGAACCCTAGGTGAACTATTTTATGGATACGGCGCGTAAAAAGTGACGGAATTACGTTTGTAAGGTTAAGTAAATCCCATAGTAACTTTTACATTGTATGATTATAATTTGATCCTTGATGTTGCATTTTACATGCATACACGGTTTGAGAGGATAAGGCGTTACGAGCTCCTTATAATGTAGACTATATCGGGGTAATAGAACACTATATTATGCTTGAGGGACTGGAGTCGCTAATACTTTGTATCACGTGGTTATCATGAGATCACGTTTCTAGCGGCCCATTGTCCAAACGGACCGCCACGGGAGCCAATGTGGGCCCACAACCTGACCTACCAGCTCCATCTGTGTCCCACATGCCATCTCATCCACCATTGTATCATTATTAACCTCAATGAACAACAATTTACTGTTTAAATTGTTAATGAACTCAAATCATCTGCTTATAATATCGTTTTAAACCATAATAAATCACAACGAAAGTCTTTTATTATGACAATCTAAAATATGAAACATTATGTCATGCATTTAACTCTGATACCTAGTGTGTAAAACCCATAAATTACCGTATATCAGATATAACCTCAAAGATCTCAAAATATCAATGTATAGAGTCATGATGTGTCTCACAATCCCAAAGCCCCAAAATAACACAAAATATGTATAATACAAACGTACAAGCCTGGCTCAATATCTCTGAATCACAAGTATTCCGGTAGCTTGCCCTTGCCCCGGCTCGTACTAGGATCTGCACTCAAGTCATTACAAAAAGGCAGATGGCGAGTTTAGAGTAAGTATTCACAAGGAAATTAAGTGAGCAATACTGAAAGTAAATACTGAAATTTTAAAAAAAACTATTAAATAAACATGCGGAAATAAATACATGCATGTGTGATCATCGCATGTATAAGTAATAGTGCAAGCTCAAAGTGTGTTCCTAGAGCCTAGGGTCAGACTAGCGCCATACTTCAGACTCCCCACAGACTACTGCCGGCGAGTAGCACTCAAGCAAGGCCAATATCGGATCAAGCTAGGTGGTCGGTGGAACCTACTGACGCACCCACACGTGCCCCGACGTGACTCTCGAGTTGACTTATTCACCGAGATCCCTGACGCACGTGCTATGACCTAGTGGACATACATACAGGAATGACACGGAGGGAGAGCCTCAACGTTTTTTCCATTTAAACCAAACCAAGAATAGAGTAAGACATAATATGAATTCAAAAACCAAAATAAATACTGCTCAAGTAATTTCAATTGGGATAGTACACGCCTCAAACCGCACTCCGTGTCCTGGTAACTAACTCCCGGTCCGGCTCCGCCGAATCCCCAATATCCAAATTATCTCCCGAAATAACCTATTTCCATTTATAAGTGATGTTTAGTCAATTGAATGTATTTTGTGTTACTTAGCAAAAATAGTATAAAACCTGCAAGATCTAGCGGGCTAGGTCTGGAGATTAGCGCGCTAGATTTCTGAGCAGCTACATGTTCTTCGTCAGGAAGAACATTAGCGCGCTATTATTTTTACCTAGCACGCTAATCGTCATCTAGCACGCTAGATGACCACATTAGCGCGTTATTCGCGTTCTGGCAGTTTTGCTGAAAATTGTGGTTTCTAAACACCACCACCGACAACAACCACTACCACAACACCAATCGCTGAACTTCATAGCACTTAAAAACCCACCAAAACATCTACTTAACAACCACCTAACAATCCATATTGGATTCGCACCAACACCTCAAAAATTTGTACCAAAAGATAAAGGAAGTTGAGGTAATTGTGAATCTCACCTTGCTTTGATGAATCTAACACTCTAAGCTCCTCAATTGATCAATTTTCCAACTCCAAAACCCTTGTTTATTCTTCTCTATTTTCGGATTTTGAGATAAGGAGAGAGAAAAGGTGGTGGAAAATGAAAGTCAATTGACTTTGTATAGTGAAATTTGATCTCTACTCAATTGTACATCTCAAGGAAATCCAATGAGCACTATTTGCTCCATTATTCACCCTCTAATGACTCTAATCGTGACACCAATTGCACACTTTCCCTTGTCTTTAACCTAAAAAGTGGTGTTTCGGGTGTTCCGACGCCCGATTTTGCGTCCCGAACCGCGACATACGCGTACTACCATGACCTTAACCACCAAATATACATTAAATTTTAATATATAACCCATTTTATTCATTTTATGTGTGTATTATTTTCCCCGGCCTAGTATTTAGTCTTTTAGACTACCCGGTACCCGCGTCGACACGCATATCGATGTGAATACTTAACACACAGTCTCACACGTCAAATGAACAATAATTACACAAATTACGATGTCGTTTAATCTATTTTAACGTAAAAATCGCAAATTAGACAAATTATCATACAAAAACAACTATTTACCTAACCCAGGCGCGCCTTATCCTAGCTGCGGGTCCCACGAGCGTCTGAGCTGTCAGCCACGTATCAACCACATCATTAATAATGGAAAATTAAATTCGGGTTGTTATAGTTCTTCCCAACTAGGTGAAATCTCGTCCCAAAATTTAAATTAAACTTAAATACTTACCGACAAATAAGTGGGGATATCGTCGTTGCATAGTAGACTCAAGCTTCCAAGTGAGTCCCTCGGTCCCGTAATGCTGCCATCATACCAAAACCTTCGGGATCTCCTTATTCTTCAAAGTTTGAGTCATCCTATCCATGATTTCCACAGTTTGTTCCTCATATGACACATCAGGTCGCACCTCAATCTGACTTAAATCAACTATAGGCCTCGGTCTCGACCTAGCCAGCCTCAACATGGAAATGTGAAATACTGGATGTACCCCTGCCAACTGTGGTGACAACTCCAGACGGTATGCCACTCTGCCGACGCGTTCCTCAACTCTGAACAGTCCAATAAGCCTTGGTGCCAGCTTCCCTTAATGCCAAACCTCTTATGACCCTTCCAAGGCGAAACCTTCAAATACACCATGTCCCCACCCTCGTAGCTCAGACCCTCAATATACTAGTCTGCATATTTCTTTTTCCTATCTTGCGCCGCCTGAAGTCTCTGCATGATCTGCCTTACCTTTTCAGTATGGTCAACAACAATCTCAGGTCCTATAGTCGTTCTCCTCGGTCTTGCCAACATCTTGGTGACTGCAGGGGCCTACCATAAAGTGCCTCAAACGGTAGCATCCTGATACTCGCTTGATAACAGTTGTTGTAAGCAAACTCACACAAAGGTAAATATTCCTCCCACGATCCACCAAACTGTAAAATACATGCCCTGATCATATCTTCGAGAATCTGAATCAAACGCTTCCATTGCCGTCGATCGATGATGGTATACATTCTTTGAGCGTAAACAAGTGTCAAACTGCTACTGCATAGTCTCCCAAAGCCTCGAAATGAATCTCAGATCCCTGTTAGAAATAATGGAGGCCGGTACACCATGCAATATAACAATCTCTCTCTCGAAGATAGTGCTCGGCTGTGTAACAGAATATCTCATGGCGATCGGTATAAAATGTGCCGACTTCGTCAACCTATCAATAACTGCCCAAACTGCGTCGTGTCTCTTCGTAGTCTGCGGTAGGCCACCGACGAAGTCCATGGTCATGTGTTCCCACTTCCATTGAGGAATGGGCAGCGGTTGTAGCAACCCAGCTGGTCTCTTGTGCTCAGCCTTCACTTGTTGGCAAATATGACAACTCCGACGTATCTACCCACGTCAGCCTTCATCCATGGCCACCAAAACAATCTCTGCAGATCGTGATACATCTTTGGTCGACCAGGATGAACTATATATCGCGATTTGTGTGCGTCCTCGAGAATGTTGTCTCTGAGCTCCGATACCGGCGGTATCCATAAACGACCCATGTGTCTCAAGCACCCATCTGAATCCTCAAACCACTCAGTGCATCCCGGATCCCGAGCCGGCCATGATCGGCAAATACGGTCATCGGCTTCTCGCAACTCGGCAGAACCCCTCGAGAGACACAGTGGGAACTCGCATCCGACAAAAATATCGTAGCTCGAGCAATAGCCTATGTCACACACAACACCGACGCTGCCTCAAGCAACCCGTGTTTATGTGTCATATGTCGTAGTATTGTCTAGCTCTCGATGTCGCTCATGTTCAACGCATCAGCTACGACATTCGCCTTACCTGAATGATACTCAATGGTGAAGTCATAGTCCTTCAGTAACTCGAGCCATCCCCGTTGTTGCATGTTCAACTCCCTCTGAGTGAACATATATCTCAAACTCTGGTGATTAGTGAATAACACAAATTTCTCACCATACAAGTAGTGCCTCCAGGCCTTCAGTGCAAACACGACCGCTGCAAGCTCCAAGTCGTGCATTGGATAGTTTACTTCGTGAGGTCTCAACCGTCGAGATAAATATGCTATTGGGTGTCCATCTTGCAACCCAACCCAGTGCCCGATGCTGATGCATCCGTATAAACTGTAAAACCTCTACCTGCCACAAGTAATGCCAAAACTTGCTCCAAAGTCAACTTCCTCTTCAGCTCCCAAAAAACATCCTCACACTCATGTGACCAATCAAATCTAACATCCTTCTTGGTCAACCTCGTCAACGGCGCTGCAATCATCGAAAAATCATGCACGAAGCGCCTGTAATATCCTGCTAAGCCCAGGAAACTCCGAATGTCAGATACAGACTCGGGTGTTTTCCAATCAATAATCGCCCGAATTTTGTCACCATCAACTGATATACCCTGATCACTGATGACATGGCCCAAGAATTTCACCTCACTCAGCCAAAATGCGCATTTGCTAAATTTGGCATAAAGTATATGCTCTCTTAGTGTCGCCAACACATCTCTGAGATGGCTCTCGTGCTCCTCACGAGTCTTACTATAAACCAGGATGTCGTCAATGAACACAATGACGTATCGACCTAGAAATGGCCTCAGCACCCAGTGCATCAAATCCATGAAGATCGCCGGTGCGTTAGTCAGTCCAAACGACATGAATATAAACTCGAATAGGTCGTAACGCGTACCAAACGCGGTCTTCTCCACATCTTCCCCTCGAATCTGCAACTGATGATATCCTAATCGTAAGTCGATTTTTGAGAAGAACTTGGCCCCAACCAACTGATTGAATAAGTCGTCTATCCTCGGAAGTGGGTAACGATTCCGAATCGTCACCTGATTCAGCTTTCGGTAGTCTACACACATACACATAGAGTCATCCCTCTTCTTCACAAACAGAACTGGAGCTCCTCAAGGTGACATGCTAGGGTGAATGAAACCCTTCTGCAATAAATCCTCTAACCGGTCCTCAACTCCTCGTGCTCCGATGCTTGACATCCTATACGACATGCGTAGATTGGTGAGTCCCGAATCAACTTAATAATAAACTCACCTCTCGGTGGTGGCAATCATGGTAAATCATCAGGAACACGTCTGGAAATTCGTGAGACGATAGGGACATCCCAACCTTAATCACCATCCTAAGCTCTGGCTTCCACCATAGTCGCGTACGCCTCCATATCTCGCGATGTAGCTAATGCCTTCGAGTGATAGGTAATGCATAATGCAACTCCGAAAATGCAAACTTTGGAATCCCATCGATGTCAAACGTCACCGTTTTTCTTCACAATCAATTGATCGATCCGTGCGTGATAAGATGATAACCAATCCATACCGAACATCGCATCGAATTCCGAGGTACTATAACACTCTCAAATCGGTGGTATGATGTCCCTCAATTTCCATAATACAATTCCCAAAGATATCCGGTTAGGGTAAATCTTATCCCCAATTGCCTTACTAAGAACAAGATGTGTATCTAAGGTTTGTCAGTGTAACCATACCTCTCCTACCATGCGTCTAGAAATAAAAGACAATGTACTTCCGAATCCATCATAATATGCATGAAAATACTACAAACGGATAACGTACCCTCAATAGCTATCCGGTCGCCTTCTTTCCTACAATTGCGTTACCCCAAAAGATGCGTATGTCTGGGCCTTATCTCGGCTCGCTCCGTCTGTGTGGTAGTAGTGCTTGGTGCAGTACAATCGCCACAATATGGCTCAACCCGACCGCATCGGTAACAAGTACGGGTCTCGACCTGTCGAACTCCTCTAACTTTGTGTCGACCCCGACCTCGACTCGGCCTCTCGACTTATATCCCGCTTATATCTTGTTGTCTAGGCTGATCAGCCCGTGCGAAGTCATAGAACATGCTAACTAACGACTATCATCATGTCGATCTCGGTCCCACGACGATCTATGTCGCCTCTGCGACCCTGATCAGACTGCCAATCACCTCGACGAGGTCTCGAGCCTTGTCTCTATCGGCCCTGATTCTCATCTGTCTTTTCGATCTCTGATCGGACCGAGAACTTGAAACTGGCTGACTCTGCTGACTCTGCAGCGTAGCCTGAATCGCTACTCGACTGGTCCTCTAAACTAGGTATGTCTCGTGTGCGAGGGACCTGTCGTAAATCTCTGCCAATGTACGAGCTCCACTAGATACCACTGTGCTCGCAATCCTCTTATCCAGACCTCGGACAAAATAATATATCTGTAATCGGTCGGTACATGTTATGTCCATGGAGTATGACAACATATATCGGTACCTCTCCATGTACACCGTGACAGACATATCTCCTTGAACCAATGATAAAAACTCCTCCCTCAATCGGATTCTAACCTCCACAGTTATATACTCGTCCATAAATAACGCTCGGAACTTTGCCCAAGTAGTCACGACAGGATGAGTTGCGATGTAGGTAGTCCACCAAATCGCCGCATCACTCTCAAACAAAAACTCGATAATCTCGATCGATTGATCTCCTCAACCTGAAGCAACTCACGTAGCCGCTCATGAGATAAAAACCACCTCCAGGCTATCTCTGGGTCCCGGCTCCATAAAAGTATCATGGCGAGAACTTTATGAAGTTTTTCATCTTCTTAGCCTCAACTGTTATCAGGCTCCCTGAAGTAGACGCCACTGCTGGCTGCTTAGTAGTCGCAAGTGTAAGACCCACTGCAATATCTTCTGGTATTGCTATTGGCGTAGCTCAGCTCGGCCGATGTCTCGATATCTTTGCTGCACTTTTTGAGTCTCAGCTATAGTAGGAGCTACAACTACCTGAGTAGTCGTCATCGGTGCAACCAAAATGGTAGTCGGAGCTGTAGTAGCCTCCCGAGCATCCTGAGCTCTCATCATATCTACAGCATCGCGAACCTATCATCCAAAGTCTGCGCTAATGACTCCAGTGTCAAAGTCAGCCTAGTCGGATTACTAGTATCTTCGACCTCAGGCTGAGTGGTATCTGATGGCTATCCGTCCATCGGTATCTGCATCGAAGAACGTGCATCTAGTCAGCCTTAGTACAAATATACGTGTATCGTATGTATTATACAATAAAAATAACACGTATATCCCTAATTTTTACCCATCTCACATCACTTCCCAACTAGGACTCTAGGCAATTCCTTTGAGTTTCCACATCTAAAGTTTATTTATCAGGTTTATCCTCCAAGTATACCACAAATGTACTCGTATCAGAGTTAACTTTCATTTCCTCGAGGTTCACCAACCTTGCTCTGATACCAAAATATAGCGGCCCATTGTCCAAATGGACCGCCACAGGGGCCAATGCGGGCCCACGACCTGGCCTACCAGCGCCAGCTGTGTCCCACATGTCATTTCATCCACCAATGTATCATTATTAACCTCAATGAACAATAATTTATTGTTTTAATTGTTAATGAACTCAAATCATATGCTTATAATATCATTTTAAACCATAATAAATCACAGCGGAAGTCTTTTATCATGAAAATCTAAAATATGAAACATTATGTCATGCATTTAACTCTGATACCTAGTGTGGAAAACCCATAAATTACCATATATCAGATATAAACCTCAAAGATCTCAAAATATCAATGTATAGAGTCCTGATGTTTCTCACAATCTCAAAGCCCCAAAATAAGACAAAATATGTATAATACAAACGTACAAGTATGGCTCAATATCTCTGAATCCCAAGTATTCCAGTAGCTTGCCCTTGCCCCGGCTCGTACTAGGATCTGCACTCAAGCCATCACAAAAAGGCATACGACGAGTCCAAAGGAGTATTCCCAAGGAAATTAAGTGAGCAATACTGATAGTAAATACTGGAATTTAAAGAAAACTATTAAATAAATATGCGGAAATAAATACATGCATGTGTGATCATCGCATGGATAAGTAATAGTGCAAGCTCAAAGTGTGTTCCTAGAGCCTATGGTCAGACTAGCACCATACTTCATACTCCCCACGGACTACTGCCGGCGAGTAGCACTCAAGCAAGGCCAATATCTGGATCCGCTAGGTGGTCGGCGTGGAACCTACGACACACCCACACGTGCCCCCAACGTGACTCTCGAGTCGACTTATTCACCGAGATCTCTGACGCACGTGCTATGACCTAGTGGACATACATACAGGAATGGCACGGAGGGAGAGCCTCAACGTATTTCCATTTAAACCAAACCAAGAATAGAGTATTGAAAGACATAATATGAATTCAAAAACAAAAATAAATACTGCTCAAGTAATTTCAATTGGGATACTACACGCCTCAAACCGCACTCCGTGTCCCGGTAACTAACTCCAGGTCCGGCTCCGTCGAATCCCTGATATCCAAATTATCGCCTGAAATAACCTATTTCCATTTATAAGTGATTTTTAGCCAATTGGATGTATTTTATGTTCCTTAGCAAAAATAGTAAAAAACCTGCAAGATCTAGCATGCTAAGTCTGGAGATTAGCGCGCTAGATTTATGGGCAGCTACATGTTCTTCGTCAGGAAGAACATTAGCGCGCTATTTGCGTTCTGGTAGTTTTGCTGAAAATTGTGGTTTCTAAACACCACCACCAACAACAACAACAACCACTACCACAACACCAATCACTGAATTTCATAGCACTTAAAACCCATCAAAACAACTACTTAACAACCACCTAACAATCCATATTGGATTCACACCAACAACTCAAAAATTTGTACCAAAAGATAAAGGAAGTTGAAGTAATTGTGAATCTCACCTTGCTTTGATGAATCTAACACTCCAAGATCCTCAATTGATCAATTTTCCAACTCCAAAACCCTTGTTTCTTCTTCTCTATTTTCGGATTTTGAGATAAGGAGAGAGAAAAGGTGGTGGAAAATGAAAGTCAATTGACTTTGTATAGTCAAATTTGATCTCTACTCAATTGTACATCTCAAGGAAATCCAATGAGCACTATTTGCTCCATTATTCACCCTCTAATGACTTTAATCATGACACCAATGGCACACTTGCCCTTGTCTTTAACCCAAAAAGTGGTGTTTCGGTGTTACGATGTGGCAGCCCTCGCCGCCCCGGGGTGACGTGTCTCCGTGTACTCCTTGCCAGCTGGCCCTACTACACGTGTACGGCACCTGCCCGTCCTATTTCTGTCTCGAAATTCGTATTCACTTGTGTGTACAGCGTATAAACAACATATTCAACGGAAATCGTACTTAAATGCAAGAAATATTAATAATCAAATTTAACAAATCATATTGTGGAAAAACCCTGTACCATATAAGGTATAGGCATGTACAAGGTCATAATATTCTCCAGTTCCCAAAAGAATCAAAATATCAAAACAAAACACACGTACAAGTAATCCTCATTGGTAAGCAATCAGAGGTAGTCGCCTAAGATCCCCTTGCCTTTACTTGTATTCGAATCTGCACTCAATCATCACAGAAGAAAATGGATGACGAGTCCAGTCAGTAAAATCCCAAGGAACTCATCCGAGCATTCAAATAAACAAGTGGAAGTCAATAAAAATTGTTAAATAAACATGCGGAATGTAAACATACAACTGTAAGTAGGGCATCGCATGCATAGATAACAATAAAGTGCAAATGTATGTGCCTGTTCCAGTTAGACTAAACCATACTTCGGAATACCACTTCCAGGGATCCCAGCTAGTGGGCACCCAAACTAGCTATCACTGGTCCCTCTCGGTGGCGGCGTAGACCTACGACCTTGCAGAGCACATGTAGCGATTCATTAGCTCGGGTCGTTATCCACGAGAACTCACGATACACATGTTATGGTCTAGACTGCATAGACACATGTCGTAGAATATGCGGTGGGAGTAACTCAACCAACCGTCCAAACAATGACAAGATATAGATGTAATAAAGACCACAAGGAATACTGGAAACGAATGGAAATACAAAGCGAAATAAATACTCAGAGTTTTTCAATAGGGTTTTACAAACCTCACAACGCACTCCAATACCTCGTAATCAATCCCCGAGTCAAAGTCCACTGGGTCCTTGGTCGCCAGTTGATCGCCCGTGTCCACCTATGTCCATTTATCAATAATTCCAATTTAGTATGACAATTTACGACTAATTTCTAAAAAAAATTGGCCAAATTGCCCATTTCGCGCTTTTCTAGGCAAGACCCCCGCGAAAGTCGCGTCCGGAATATCCAAATATTTTATTTTTCATAGAAATTCATAAATTTATATTTATTTTAATGAAATATAATTTTTTGGGATTTTCCAAATTTTCTCAGGAATTTTTTTCCCAATTTTTTTTTTTTTTTTTTTTTAAGTTTGGATTGGGTCGGGTCGACCCAAATGGGTCCGACCCGACCTGACCCTGGACCAGAAAAGGCCCAGGCTCGGCCCATGGGTCAAGCCTGGCCCGTTCTGGATCCGGCCCGTGAGGGGGTGCACACGCGCGCACGCGCGTTGTTTGGGTTGGGGTTGGCTTTCACCCCAACTTAGGTGGAATCGATGACAGGGGAGACACCCCTGCCATCTCCACCTTGACCCGGTTCGGCCTCCATGGCCGAACCCCACTCTCGGCCACCGTGGCCAAACCACTAAAACCCACAACAAAACAACTAGGACTTACCTTGATCGTGACGTTTCCACCCTCTCTTCTCTCCTTCCCGGCTTCTTCTTCTCCTCATCCTCTCCGTTTCTTCTTCTCTCTCTTGGCCTCCCGATCAGTTTCAGGTGTTTGCGTGTGTGTGTATGTGTGTGTGTGCGAGGTGAGAGAAAAGGTGGTGGAGTGTGGATAAGCTTGTTGACTTTATTGCTTGACTCCAAAGTGTGACACAATTGGGACACTCGCCCATGTTTTCGGGCGTTTCGACGCCCGATTTCGCGTCCGAACCGCGATATACGCTTACCGCCGCGTCACTAGCCACCTAATACCCATTTCATATTAGTTACTTGGCCAATATTTATTTAATTTGTGTGTTTTCGTTTCCCCGACCTAATATTCGGTCCCGTCAACTACCTGGTACCCGCGTCGACACGCATATCGAGGCGAATACAGTTCACACAATCTCACACGTATTGTTATGCAACATACACACATGCGATGTATTTCAATAAATTGCACCGCAAATAAGCAATCAACACACCATAAACTATCATACCTAAGTCCCCGTGTGTCCTAGCCTACCGCGGCGTCCACGTAGATCTGAGCTGGCGTCCACGTTTGTAAATTTACGATAATTAATGACATTAATAACATGGGTCGTTACAGTTTTTCCTAACTAAATAAAATTTCGTCCCGAAATTTAACTGTAACTAAAGTCACATACCAGAGAATAGTTGAGGGTATCGTGTCCTTATCGTCGACTCAAGCTCCCAGGTGAGTCCTTCTGTCCTATGATGCTGCCAACGAACTAGGACCTTCGTGAGTTCCCTATTCCAGAGAATATGTACTCGACGCTCAACAATCTATATCGGTCTCTCTTCATAGGTCACGTGAAGCTGTATCTCCATCTGTCCCAACTCAATCGTCGGTCTCGGTCCTGACCTACCGAGTCTCGACATGGAAATGTGAAATGTCGGATGAACCCCAGCTAACTCCGCAGGTAACTCCAACTGATATGCAACAATGCCTACTCTCTGTGCAATCCGGTATGGCCAAATGTATCTCGGTGCCAGTTTACCCTTAATGCCAAATCTTTGTTGACCTTTCCAAAGAGAAACCTTCAGATACACCATATCGCCCTCGTCATAGCTCAGACCCTCGCGATACCAATCCGCGTATTTCTTCTGTCTATCATGTGCAGCTCGCAACTTCTGATGAATTTGTCGGATTTTCTCTGTGTGATCAACAACTATCTCAGCCCCTATTGTCACTGTATCTTTCGGCTCTGCCCAACACGCAGGTGATCTATAGGGCCTCTCATACAGTGCCTCAAATGGTGGCATACCAATGCTCGCCTGATAGCTATTATTGTATGCAAACTCATACAGAGGCAAATAATCCTCCCACGAACCCCTAAACTGTAATATACAAGCCCTGAGCATAAACTCCAAAATTTGGATCAATCGCTCCGACTGTCCGTCGGTCTGAGGATGGTAAGCCGTACTAAACTGCAACCTGGTGCCAAACTGTTCCTACATTGCCTCTCATAGTTTCGAGGTCAATCTGGGATCTCTCTCTGACACAATGGAAACCGGCACCCCATGAAGTCTAATAATCTCCCACTCAAACAATATGCTTAGCTGGGGAAACGTGTATTTCATCGAGATTGGAATGAAGTGAGCCGACTTCGTCAGTCTATCAATCACTACCCAAATTGCATCGTGACGCCTCGATGTCTACGGTAGCCCACTAACGAAATCCATAGTGACATGTTCCCATTTTCATTGTGGAATGTGCAACGACTGTAATAATCCAACGGGTCTCATGTGCTCAGCCTTCACCTGCTGGCAAATGTGACAACTCCTAACGTACGCACCTACGTCAGCCTTCATCCCTGGCCACCAGAATAGTCGCATTAAATCATGGTACATATTGGTCCGACCAAGATGAGTTGTGTAACGAGACCGGTGTGCATCCTCCAGAATCCCGTCTCGTATTTCCTGATCCGCAGGTATCCACAATCTCCCTCGGTATCTCAAACACCGATATGTGGTGTAACGGCCCGAAAATTTGACTTGTGCCACGTGTCAGGTCAGGGTCGAATGTGGGATCCACTCGTCGGAATACGTACGATGCGATTAAAATGCTAATTGTTGAGTTGTGTTACGACTTGGTATACGCGGGGAATTCGGTGAGCCGAAACACGAACGGGGACTCGCCTTGAGTCGCATGCCGACGTGGGACCGAGGTAGCGGCTTAATGTGGCTATAATGGCTTTATGTGGTTTTAATGTGTACATTGGATACGCCTCGTGATGCGTGTAGTGCGAGTATCGAGATTTTGAAATGAGGCGGGTTTGTGCATCGAGATGCGCGCTGTCCAATTTTTAAGGAAAGCACTCGAATAAATATGTTTTTGATGTGCATCGAGTTTCGCTCCGCACGAATCTCGAGGACACTTGATTTATTCTTGAGGAAGAAATAAAAAGAGAGTGAGAGATCGGATAAGAGCAAAAGAGAGAAAAAGATAGAGAAAGAGAGAGATGGAGATCGGCGTCCCAGCAGCGGCTCACGGGGGCTGGTCGGAAGACAACGCTGCTCATCGATGGGAGACGATCGGCGGCGGGTGGCGGGATGGCCAGCGGTGTGGCGCGGCTACGCGAGGTCGCGGACCAGCAACGCAGAGATAGCACGGCGGCGGGCGAAAAGCTCGCGACGACGCCTCCGACGAGATCGGAGCCGACCAGGCAGCAGCGATCGCGGCAGCGACGGCAGCCTTGAGCCGATGGCGCGGACAGCAGGCTTCGCCGGCTGCGCGGCGGGATCGCGAGCACTGAACGGTGGCGGTTAGCGGCGGCGATTGCGGCGCAACAACGCCAGCGGCAGCGGTGGCGCGACAACTACGCCAGCCGGCGGCGGCGACGGTGACAGCGGTGGCGTGGCTTCGGCGTCGGCGCGGTGAACGCGCGGTGGCGTGTTGTCGGACCGATCGCTCCTCGACGAGGGTGCGGTCGGCGAATTTCGATGACGCGATGGAGGTGAGGTGTACTTCACCTAATTTTAGTCGCGATTTGCATGATTTAAGTAACGTAAATGGTATAAACGGACACCAGGGACTTAGGATGCGATGGAGTCAGGTGTCAGGTGCGCATATCGAGACGCGAGCGAGATGTTTTGAGGCGATTCGCAAATCTCGAGGTAAGTAAACCAGTTAGGACTTGTACAGTGGTTTCCTTTCATTCGATTGGCTATTGTTCATTGCTTTGTGATAGCTTCCTTTCATTTTTGTTTGATTGATGCTTGGTGATAGCTATCTTTGCAATTGTTGTTGGTTGAGTGGTCCATTGGCAAGTGAGTCATGGTTACTCTTATCTGCGATATGAGAGTGTTAGGGCTGGGAGGCAGGGGTCTCGTCCTAAACACGAGGTTTGTGGATATTTCATAGTCGCACGGGCTAGGAATGGAGGTAGGTGTCTCGTCATAGATCCGGGTCTGTGGATATGAATCGCACGAGCTAGGGCTGGGAGGCAGGTGTCTCGTCCTAGATCCAGGTCTGTGGATATCTCATAGTCGCAAGGGTTAGGGGTGGGAGGCAGGTGTCTCGTCCTGAACCCGAGTCTGCTGGACTTTTGCTGCGACTCAACGACCTTTTGGTCGGGACTCCTTGTTATTTAGCCTCACTCATCGATTGACTTGTTTACAGTCTTTTATATTCATGCGTTACCTGCTCATTTCTTTCTAATTGCATGAATTCGATTGTTCTAGTTGTATTTTGAAATGCTGTATATGCCATACTGGCTTTACTTACCTGGGCTCGTCATTTTTGGGTTTGACTGAGTGCAGATCTACGGTCCAGCAAAGGGAATGCTCCATAGCTAGGTGAATTTTTGCATATCTTGTATTACTCTCCTCTGATGATAACATATTTATTGGGTTCCACAATTAGGTTGCCTAACTCTTTTCAAATACTGTTAAGTTATTTATTTGTAGTAATTGCTTCCGCTAAATCGTAAAACTTGCAAAATATTAATAACTCAACTTAAAATTGTGAATTTACGTATAATGAGGGATTGGAAGGCTGACTAAGTCTGCGTTGACCTTGCGAGACTGGCTCGGGGGTCCACGTGGGCTTAGGCCGGGCGGGGCCCAGTTTGTGAAAAATTGGGGCCGTCACATGTGGTTTCTGCCCAATCAGTGCATTTCGAATTTCGTGACAGATCACTGACCCGCTCATAGAGCCCATCAGCCCTCAGACACTCGGCAACTCGTTCAATCGATATGGTCGGTATCCTCATCTGACAACAAAGGTGTTGTTCCGCCGTAGTCGACAACTCGGACATACACATAACTGATGATGCATGTAATAAGCCATGCTCATGTGTCATCCGCTGCAGAACAGTCTGACTGTCGTGTCCACTACTGCTCAATGCGTTCGCTACGACGTTCGTTTTGCCAGGGTGATACTCAATAGCGAAGTCGTAGTCATTCAGCAACTCCAGCCATCTCCGCTGGCGCATATTTAAATCCCTTTGAGTGAAGATGTAACGTAAACTCTGGTGATCTGTATACAACACGAATCGCTCTCCATAAAGATAATGCCTCCAAGCCTTCAGTGCAAAGACGACCGCTGCAAGCTCTAGGACGTGCACTGGATAATTTCCCTCGTGGGGTCTCAACCGTCTGGAAAGATAGGCAACTGGTCTACCATCCTGCATCAGCACACATCCAAGACCAATGCCCGACGCATCTGTATATACTGTAAAGGTCTTGCCCAGCTCTGGCAATGTCAATACTAGTGCAGATGTCAATCTCTGCTTCAATTCACAAAAGGCCTGCTCACACTCATCTGACCAGTCAAATCTAACATTTTTCTTAGTCAGTCTCGTCATCGGCGCTGCAATCGAGGGAAAATCCTGCACAAATCGCAGGTAGTATCCGGTCAGTCCAAGGAAACTCCGTATATCAGCCACAGACTCAGGCGTCTTCCAATCAATGATCGCCCGAATATTTTCTAAATCCACTGAGATACCCTGCTCACTGATGACATGGCCTAAGAATCTCACCGCACTTAGCTAAAAGTCACACTTGCTAAACTTGGCGTACAGTCGGTGCTCCCTCAGTGTCAATCCTAGGAAGTGGGTAACGGTTCCTCACAGTTACCTGATTTAGCTTCCTATAGTCGATGCACATCTTCATCGTACCATATTTCTTCTTCACAAACAGTACTGGAGCTCCCTAAGGTGACATACTAGGGTGAATGAAACCCTTCTCCAACAGCTCATCCAACTGTCGTCTCACCTCCTCCTGCTCTGCTGGTGCCATCCGATAAGGTCGACTAACAATCGGCTGCGTCCCTGGTATCAACTTGATTATGAACTCAACAGTTCGTGGCGGTGGCAATCCGGGTAAATCATATGGAAATACATCAACAAAATCTCTAACCATCGGGACGTCCTCAAGAGCCGTAGCCCCGTCTGAACCTCCGGCTCAACTATCGTCGCAAACGCCTCCATCTCCTGCGCTGTAGCTAGTTGACCTCTCGTGATGGGTAAGTCCGTTGCTGATCCAAGTAATACGGATTCCGGTATTCCAGGAATACGAAACTCTATCCTCTTACCGTAACAGTCTATCCGTGCATGATAGGATGCTAACTAATTCATCCCGAGTAGTGTGTCAAACTCTAACTACTCCAACACTCAAAGATCAGCTGGTAGCTGATGTCCCTCCTTCTCTATCATCACGTCTCTACATATTCGATTAGGGTATATCTTATCCCTAGCAGCCGTCCTGAGGATGGGGATAAGATGTGGGTCTAGTGTATGTGTAACTAACCCTAACAATCCAACAATACGTCCGGCAAGAAACGATAAAGTACTGCCAGAATCAAACATAGCATGCATATCGCGACCAAATATAAGTAATGTACCTTCAAAAACTGCCTAGCGGCCCCGCTATATGGTTGCGCTCTATCTCTGGCCTGGTCTGACTCTCGTCGTGGCGATAGTGGTACCCGGCAGTCAGCCCTCAAGTGTCCCCTCTGCCACACCGGCGACATCCACGACTCTCCAGTCTACCCGTCTGTCCGTCTCCAGATCTAAAACCCTTACCCCGGTCTACCTGACCCCTGTCATGTCCCCCCTGATCTCGACCCTAACGGTACCTTGTAGCTGTGACCTCTGACGTTCCACTGGTGCTGAGGTGATAGCATGAACTGGCTGTGGCTCCTCATATCTAAACTGACTGCCCTGATAATCATCCCGGCGGCCCCTCTCCCGTTTATCATCTCTCCGACCTCTATCCGGACGATCCATAGATCTCTTCTGCCTCTGATTCGACCCAGAACTCTGCCCTGACTGTACCTCCCGACCATTCATCCGTCTGCCAGCCCTCTGCAGTATGTATGTCTCACGAGCCAATGCCCTGTCAAAGATCTCCTGCAGAGTCGTGGCTCCGGTCGAGACAACTGCTGACGCAATCCTGTCATCAACCCCTCTGGTGATATTATAGATCTGTAAGCGCTCTGTCTCGGCGACATCTAGAGAGAACTGAAGCAAATGTCGGAACTTCTCCATATACTGCATCAAGATGCGATTACCCTGTCTCAGGGCCAGGAACTCCTCCTTTAGTCTCAACCTAACCTCCATAGGTATGTACTGATCGTAGAATAGCTCCCTAAACTCAGCCCATGTCGTCGGTTCCGGGTGAGTATCCGTATATGTTGTCCACCAGACTGTCGGATGCCTCTCAAACAGGCTCCGAAATTCGTGCTGTCTCGGTCTCATCGTTCCTCGTCGAACATGAAATCGGCGATGGGACACTACCCATCTCCCTGCAGCCTCGGGGTCACCGCCTCCGTAAAAGAATCCAGGCCGGAACTTCAAAAACTCCCTCAATAACTTCGCCTCTGGTGCTAAGACGAATGTCGATGTAGTAGTCGTATTAGCAGTGGGGGTGGCAGTAACCTGGTCCGTCGTCGTAAGCGGAGGTGTAAGAGTCGACGTCTCTAAAGGAACGACAACTGCGGTAGCTATCTCTATGGGTGCCTCTGCCGCTACCCCTTGAATTGGTGTCTGGGGTACCACCTGAACAACAACTGTCTCTGTCGGTCACAACTACTGGCTTTCTAGCTGAAGTGAGTGCCGCCAGTACCGCGGTCTGCTCTCGTAATAGGCGTAATACCTGGGCCATCTGTGTCTCCTGAGCCGAAAGTGTATCCTCCATACTCGCCATAACCGGGACATCCCTAGTCGCATCACTAGTCTATCCAGTCTCAAAAGGCGTACCAGACTGTCCGTCCATAATTTGCAACGAGAAGGTGCTCCGGATCAGTCTCGAGGTATATACGTATATCATATAATAAGATGAACATATAACACGCATATAAGTTCTAACTCTACCCGCCTCACATCACTTCTCAACTAAAGTTCTAAGGCAATAACTTCAGGTTTCCACATCTAAGTTCATTAATTAAGTTTTATTGTCTTAAGACTTCCTCTTTGCTCTGATACCAACTGTGACGACCCTCGCCGTCCCGGGGTGACGTGTCTCCGTGTACTCTTTGCCAGCTGGCCCTACTACACGTGTACGGCACCTGCCCATCCTATTTTTGTCTCAAAATTCGTATTCACTTGTGTGTACAGCGTATAAATAACATATTCAGCGGAAGTCGTACTTAAATGCAAAAAATATTAATAATCAATTTAACAAATCATATTGTGGAAAAACCATGTACCATATAAGGTATAGGCATGTACAAGGTCATAATACTCCCCAGTTCCCAAGAGAATCAAAATATCAAAACAAAACACACGTACAAGTAATCCTCAACGGTAGGCAATCAGAGGTAGTCACCTAAGATCCCCTTGCCTTTACTTGTACTCGGATCTGCACTCAATCATTACAGAAGAAAATGGATGATGAATCCAGTCAGTAAAATCCCAAGGAACTCCTCCGAGCATTCAAATAAACAAGTGGAAGTCAATAAATACTGTTAATAAACATGCGGAATGTAAACAGACAACTGTAAGTAGGGCATCGCATGCATATATAACAATAAAGTGCAAATGTATGTGCCTGTTCCAGTCAGACTAAACCATACTTCGAAATACCCTTCCAGGATCCCACTAGTGGGCGCACCCAACTAGCTATTGTGACGGCCCCAATTTCCCACAAATTGGGCCCCGCCTAACCTAAGCCCACGTGGACCCCTTAACCAGTCTCGCAAGGTCAACGCATACCAAGTCAGCCTTCCACTCCATCATTATAAGTAAATCCAAAATTTTAAGTTGAGTTATTAGTATTTTTCAAGTTTTACAATTTAGCGGAAGCAATTAATACATTAAATAACTCAACAATAATGTAAAAGAGTTGGACAACCTAATTGTGGAACCCTGTAAACATGTACATCTCGTGTCAAGTGTCATAACTAAGCAAAAATGATATATCAGTCGTGTGTATCTCTCAACCCAAATAAGTGTCCCAAGTGTGATAATAACATATATAAGTAATACAAAAAGTCAAAAAAACCTACAAAAGTGTACGAAGGTAGATTTCCAAATGTCGGCGTCTTACCCTTGCTCAGCTGCAGATCTGCACTCAGTCAAACACAAGAATGCCGAGTCCAGGTAAGTAAAAGCCAGTAGGATCTAAATAGTAATTCAAAATTAATGAAGCAGTCTAAAAGTCATGCGGATAAAAAGAAAATTGTATGGAATGCATGATAATAAGACTGTAAAAATGAAAGTACAACGAGAAATGAGTGTAAAAGGAAACAATAGATAGGTGCCCAAGTAGTCTAAGACCACCGAGTGCGGGTGCCACAGGGTCGGAGTCATAGAGTCGCGGCAACGCCAAGTAGACTCGGGTCTTATGACGCAGCATCGCCTGCTGTACTTAGACCGTCGCGAATGAGGGATATCAACGGTGCCCCGGATAAAACACATCTTATTCCGACCAAATACTCAAGTGACTCGAGGTCATGGCCCCGATTGCAAGCCGGTAATCATTCCAATCAGAGACACTCGTATGACTCACTTGGCCCTCGGACACTCATAAGTGGGTGGGAATTCCAATGAAGGGATGCAATACAATATCAATAAAATATAAGCTCAAATGAAATGTTGTGCATTTCTTAGCTGGTTTTACTTACCTCGTGAAATCCAAAATGGTCTTCAAAACGTCCCGCTCACGCCTCGATATGCGCACCTGACACCCGACTATAGCCTCATAAGTCCCTGATGTCCATTTATACAATTTAAGCTCATATTTATTCTCAATTAATTTACTTAAGTCATTCAAATCAAAACCAAAGCACTTGAAGTAAACCATATCGGAATTGACTACAAGATTTATCAATTTGACTTATAGTCGAAATCAATGTAGTTTAGAACCTCACCATGGCTTTCAATGGAGGTCTCAACTCCAAAATCCATTCGTATTCTTTGCGAGCAATCCATCGTGTTGTCGAGCTTCGTCGAAGTCACGCCTCATTGTCTACTGTTGTTGTGTCTCGTCGGGGATCGATCGGTCCGACGACGCGCCACCGCGCCGTTGTTCCACTTCGTTCCCCGCGCCGCCGCCGCTGCCACTGCCGAGTCACCGCTCCTCCTCGCCGGCGTCCTGGTGGACCGCGCCGCTGCTCGTCCTCGTCCCCACAGCCGCGCCACCTCGTCCGCGTCGCCACGAGCCGCCGTCCGCGTTGCTGGTCCGTCGCTTCCGCTCGTCCTCGCTGGAGTCGCTCGCACCGTCAACGTCTGTCGACGATTCTGGCTGGTCCACTGCCACTACGTCTCGCCGGACTCGTCCACACCCACCGTCGACGTCATCTCTTCTTCCTCTCCTTCTTGGCGGCTCCCCTCTCTCCGCCGTCTCTCTCTCTCTCTTTCCTCTCTCCTCTTTCTTATTATTCGATATCTTTTTCTTTTTCTTTTTTTTCATACTTATCGCCTCAATTTTTGTGTCCGAATTAAACCCCGAAAAATACACCATTTTCGCCAAAAATTGACGAAAATACAATTGCACTCCGAAACACATGGACACCGCGTCTAAACCTTAAATTGACCCTATTTCGCGTCGATTCGATCCGGATCACGACGAGTGAGTCCCACACAAGTATAACACTCCAAACTTGACACGCATTATGCACGAACACTAGCCTTGTCCTCGCTTAGCCAATTTAACTAAATTGGTGGTTTAAAGTCATGTCGTCGCGTGCGCACTAATTAGCGATTAATTAACGACTTAAAAATACGGGTCGTTACAGCTCTCACCTGGTCCCTTTCGGTGGCTGGCGTAGACCTACGACGCACCGACACATATAGCAGTTCATTAGCTCGGGTCGTTATCCACCTAGAACTCCTGATACACATGCTATGGTCTACACTGCATAGACACATAACGAAAAATCCGGTGGGAGTAACTCAACCAACCGTCCAAACAATGACAAGATATAGATGTAATAAAGACCACAAGGAATACTGGAAATTAATGAAAATACAAAACGAAATAAATACTCAGAGTTTTTCAATTGGGTTTTACAAACCTATCAACGCACTCCAATACCCCGTAATCAATCCCCGAGTCCAAGTCCACTGGGTCCTTGGTCGCCAATTGATCACCCGTGTCCACCTATATCCATTTATCAATAATTCCAATTTAGTATGACAATTACGACCAATTTCTAAAAAATTTATGCCAAATTGCCCATTTCGCACTTTTCGAGGCAAAAACCTCGCGAAAGTCGCGTCCGGAATATCCAAATATTTAATTTTTCATAGAAATTCATAAATTTCTATTTATTTTATTGAAATATAATTTTTCAGAATTTTCTCGATTTTTTCTGGAATTTTTTCCCAACTTTTCTTTCATTTTTTTTTTAAGTTTGGTTTGGGTCGGGTCGACCCAAATGGGTCCGACCCAACCCTACCCTGGACCAGAAAAGGTCCTGGCTCGGCCTTTGAGGGGGGTGCACACGCGCATCCCGGGAATTTTCTTTTTTTTTTTGCTTACGTTGTTTGGGTCGGGGTTGGCTTTCACCCCAACCCAGGTGGAATCGATGGTAGGGGAGACATCTCTGCCATCTCCACCTTGACCTGGTTTGGCCTCCATGGCGAAACCCCACTATCGGCCACCATGGCCAAACCACCGAAACCCACAACAAAACAACTAGGACTTACCTTGATCGTGACGTTTCCACCCTCTCTTCTCTCCTTCCCGGCTTTTTCTTCTCCTTCTCCTTTCCGTTTCTTCTTCTCTCTCTCAGCCTCCCGATCAGTTTCGGGTGTTTGTGTGTGTGTGTGTGTGTGTGTGTGTGTGTGTGTGTGTGTGTGTGTGTGTGTGTGTGTGTGTGTGAAAAGGTGGAGTGTGGATAAGCTTGTTGACTTTATTGCTTGACTCCAAAGTGTGACACCGTTGGGACACTCGCCCATGTTTTCGGGTGTTTCGACGCCCGGTTTCGCGTCCGAACCGCGATATACGCGTACCGTCGCGTCACTAGCCACCTAATACCCATTCCATATTAGTTACTTGGCCAATATTTATTTAATTTGTGTGTTTTCGTTTCCCCGACCTAATATTCGGTCCCGTCAACTACCCGGTACCCGCATCGATACGCATATCGAGGCGAATACAGTTCACACAATCTCGCACGTATTGTTATGCAACATACACTCATGCGATGTATTTCAATAAATCGCACCGCAAATAAGCAACCAACACACCATAAACTATCATACATAAGTCCCCGTGTGTCTTAGCCTACCGCGGCGTCCACGTAGATCTGAGCTGGCGTCCACGTCTGTAAATTTACGATAATTAACGACATTAATAAAATGGGCCGTTACATCCGATGCCCGGTTTCGCGTCCCGAACCGCGACATACGCGTAGCACCGTGACCCCTTACCATCAAATATACATTGGATTTTAATATTTAACTCATTTTATTTATTTTATGTGTGTATTATTTTCCTCGGCCTAGTATTTAGTCTTTTAGACTACCCTATACCCGCGTTGACACGCATATCGAGGCAAATACTTAACACAGTCTCACACGAAATGAACTATAATTACACACATTATGATGTCGTTTAATCTATTTTAACGTAAACATCGCAAATTAGACAAATCATCATACAAAAATAACTATTTACCCACCCCTAGGCGCGCCTTATCCTAGCTGCGGGTCCCACGAGCGTCTGAGCTGTCAGCCACATCTGCAACCACATCATTAATAATGGCAAATTAAATTCGGGTCGTTACAATGTTGAACCAAATCATACTCCCATTGTCTAGAGGAACGAGACTCGTTTGGTTATTCTCCCCGCACATGAGTCCTTATTATTGTTTACTTACCGCTTTTGGAGGATATCAACTGATTGTGGTCGGATAACAAAAACGAGACAGATTTACAGTTGTATTTAAATTCTTTGGATTATATTTCTTGTTTAATCTCTTGGATTATTATGCATTTGATTATTATAGGTGTACCGGATAGTGTGAGATTTACTTATTTGACATTATCGAATTTTATAATTGGGTAATGACAGGTTCGAGCAACGATAAGGGAAAAGGGAAGCTATCTGATTTTCTGACTCTATTGGCTCTTTTTTCTCAATATATGTATTGACTTTTGAATATTATGTATTTCATAAATGAGTTTTAGGTTTGTGCGAGATTAGGAACTATTTTGAAATTGTTGAAATGGTTTTGGGACGAAATGGAAAGGAAGTGGAGTTAAGGCAAACAGTTTACGAATTTTGAAAATTTGATATAGGTTAGAATGAATATATAGTTTTTGATATTGTTATGGGTGGATTGTGAATCCTTCAGCATTTTCACCAAGCTGAGCAGGTTTGTTGAAAATTTAAGAAGGCCGGGTTTTTCGGTGTAGGCTTAAAAATAGAGGAGATGTTGTCGAAATTTTTTTACAGATTTTTTAGATATAAACTAATAAATCGGAATGAATTTATGAACTTTGAGGTTAAGATTTATTTTTAAAATTCGTCGTAGTTGATAATATTTTATATTTGGTGATTTAAACAAATTGATTTCGTTAATTTTATGGAAGTTTGAGATTAAGGCTGCTAGATTATCAGCGGATTAAGGTAATATAGGCCGGTCCGATGCTCTAATTAGATGGGGTCTGACAGTAAACAAGGTTGAGTCATAGGACTTGATGTGAAGCCAAATTTGGTAATGGTGGTACTACACTTCGCAAATCAAGCACGAGGAGCTTGTTTAAGTCCATACAAAGCTCGTCGTAAAAGGCAAACTTGATTTGGAGAGTGTGCATATCTAAGAGGATGACGCATATAGACTTCTTCCTCAAGATTTCCATTGAGAAAAGCATTCGTAACATCCATCTGAAAAAGAGACCAGTGTTTGATAGCATGTAACGATCCTAATAAATCTAATCCTAGTCAATTGCCTAATAGGACCGTGACGTGGCGACTAATCCGACATGGCAACTCGGTCAAAGCTCATACATCGACACCGAGGTAATAATTCAATAATTTTCTTTGTGTGCGATGCCTTGAACATTTTATGTTTATCTATGGGTGCACACGCAACTTTATTGGCGTTGTTGGTGAATTAATGAGTGAGTGTAGTCCTCGAGATGTGTGCGTACACGGGTATTTAGGTAGGTCAACGATATTGATGAAAGTTGGTCTAATGGAACTTATTTAATTGAAATACCTAAGTTAAGTCATAAGGGGCATTTTAGTCATTTCACAAATTAGAGATTTTTTTAAAAATAAATTAGAATTATGAGGTGTCGACTTCTTGTGGTTTATGGATAGATAATGACAAATTTAATAAATATTAAATAAGAAAATTGTGTGGTGGTGGTTCACCCACTTAATAATAGTATAAAAAGAGAGAGAAATGAAAGGTGAGGGTTTTATTTGTTAGAGGTGGTGGTGAAGAAGAAGAAAAAAATTATTTAATATGTGGAGATTATCTTGATTAAGCCAAGTAAGTTAACACTTCAATTTTATTTAATTTTGGTGTTTCATGCGTTAAATGCATGATAGTTTTGATGAATTTATTGTTTATAGTTTGATATTATTGGAATTGATTCTAGTTTGGTTGAAGAAAAAAAAAGAAGAAAAAGAAAAGAAGTAATGTTATTAATTTTGTTGAAGAAAGAAGAAAGAAAAAAGAAAAGAAAAGAAAAGAAAATGAAAAAAGAAAAGAAATAAAAAGCACATCGTGTGATTTGGGGAGGACGCACGCACGTGCAATGCATGCGTGCGATCCTCAAACTGGGCCAGGCCCAGCCCAATGGTCAATCGGACCAGGTGGAAGACCAAGCCCGATTCAGGGGGCCAAAAGCCCCCAAATTTCAAAAAATATAATTTTTTTAAATATCTTTGCATTTTAATTTATAAAAATCACAGAAAGTCATTAAAAATCAGAAAAATTCAAGAAAAAATAAGGAAAATTTGGAAAATTAAGAAAAGTGAGAAAAATTGTAGAAAAGTAGTTTGTAGGTTTTTTCGAGGATTTTTACACTGAGATTCTCATCGAAAAATGTGTCAACGCCGTAACTTCTCTATTTTGAATTATTTTGAAATTTAAAAATCTAAATCATATCAAATAGGCTCAACCATACTTAATTTATTGTAAATTGATACCAGAAGCCTAGGGGAGAAGTATTGGGTATCAGGGACGTATTTCGAGGTGTGTGGGAGCCGTGATTTTGCTTGGTATTTTACGTATTGAGGTAAGTAAACCAGTTAGAAACTTGATATTAATTCTTTCCATGTCATTGCTACATTTTATGGAATTATTGCTATTATTGGACTCTACTTCCCTACCGAGTGACCTGGGGCCTAAGTGGTCTGGTCTAGTTGTGTCCACTCGCGAGTTGAGCAGCCGACTAGCTCTCGTAGCTTCCCGACGGGTCTGAATCCTTTGAGTGAGCATACGTCATGTGTCGTGGCTCCTCCTAGGTATTCGAGTTCCATTGTGCTTGAGCACCCAATTTAGTCTATGGCTCCCTTTGAAATATTTTCTCGAACTGTAGCTTAAGCGAGCCGACAATGCCCGATGGATTAAGTGCAGCCGAAGTGGCTTTGACCCGCCGCACCAGTGTTAGAAACTTACACATTTTAAGTGGCTGTTGAGCCCATGTGTAGAGTGTCAGGACAACTTACTCCTTATCCTTTGCTTACGGGTCACTTAGTCCCTACCGTTGATCATTGTAGTATGTCTATCATACGTTCTACTATACTTTCTCAGTACTTTATTTCTTTCCCGCATGATTTATGGACTCATTTATTATTTCATTTGAATTGTTGTTGAACTTCTTCTGGATTTACTCACTAGAATTGTCTTCGTTTTTGTGACAATTGCAGGCTCCTTTAGTAGCATGGGTAAAGAGCTTGTGATCGTTGACTTCCTCTGAGCTTCCCTCAGAGTTAACTCCTCTATGTTACTACTGTAGGTTTATCTTTGATATTTTGGACTGTATATATGATATAAACTTATGTTTTTGGTTACCTCGAGGTTTCATTTTGGGTTGTAAGACGTTTGATACATGTATATGACACTTCTACACACAATTTGTCACCATATATATACATGAGATCTACTTTTGCAGGATTTCCATACTTAGGCATGTCTCGATTAGTGTTTACTTATTTAAGTTGCTTTAAATATTTTTAAATTATGCTGCGTAAACCTTTATACTTGTTAAAAAAATAAATAATAAACATAATAAGCAACTAATGATTGAGTAACTTGGATAAGAGGCTGACTAGGCCTGCGTTGACTCTACGGGAGTTGATCAGGGGTCCACGTAGGTTTATGCCGGGCAGGGCCCAGTTTGTGGGGTGCATGGTTTGTCACATGCATGTGAACAACGACTAGTAGACTACGAACGAGAGGTTAACCAAGCCATTGGAGCAAACGTATTTTCACAGTCAATATCATACTCCTGTGTGTAACATTTTGCATCCAGACGAGCTTTAGACCGCTCAACAGAACCATCAGAATGAGTTTTTATCTTATAAACCCATTTGCACCCAATAGGAGTCTTGTCGGTAGGAAGATCCACCAAGTCCCATATGTGTGTTTTTTCTAAGGCGCACAATTCTTCTGTCATTGCTTGATGCCGATTAGGGTCAGTACTAGCCTCCCGATAAGAAGAAAGCTCATGTAAGGAAGAAATAACTGAGAAACAATGATAAACTTTAAGGTAAGGAGGGGGTTCTATTACCCTGTCAAACCAACGAGGAGGAGGAGGACAGGATCATCAGAAGGGGCAGATTTTTCAGAAATTAGTGATGGAGTGGGGTTGCAATTATTGAGCTCAGCTGAAGTACCTACATCAGAAGAGGAGGAGAACTCGATAAACGGGTTAGTAAAGAAAGGTCGAGAACAGGAGAGGGAAGTATCAAACTTGGACAATGTGGAAAACATAGTGTGTTCCAGAAGTGTGACATGCATGGAAATTCGTAATCTCCGAGAAATAGGATCTCAACACCGATATCCTTTGTGTTCAATTCCATATCCAAGAAAACAACAAAGACAAGCACGTGGTTCAAGTTTAGTGTGCTTAGGAGGATTGAGAAGAACAAAACGGGCACTTCCAAAAACTCCAAGATTAGTATAAACAGGTGTTTTACCATATAATCATTCAAATGGAGATTTGTTTTGAAGAATCAGAGTAAGGAGTCGATTTATGGTATAAACACAAGATAGGTTAGCTTCACCTCAAAAATTCTCAGGACATGATGCTGAAAGAAGTTGAGCTCGAACAAAATTCTAGTATACGACGGTGTTTTCTTTCAGCTTTGCTAATTTGTTGAAAAGTATAAAGGCATGAACGTTGAACAATGGTACCTTGCTGCTTCAAAACTCTAGAAGAACATAATCTTGATATTCTAAAGCATGATCAGTACGAAATATTTTGATTGGGCATGAGAATTGTGTTTTAACCATGCTAGCAAATTCAATATATATTCGTGATAGGTCAGATCTATGCTTTAGAAAATAAATCCAAGTGAATCGAGAATAATCATCAATAAATAACACAAAATAACGATATCCATTAACAGTGGAAGTAGGTGCAGGACCCTAGATATTTGAATAAATTAAACCAAATGGAGTATCAACAATAGAATCACTAAGACTAAAAGATGAAATAGACTGTTTTGCTAACTGACAATGCATACAATCAAATGACTGAAGCTTTGAAACACCTAATAAACCACTAGAAACAAGAGTATGAAGTTTATTAGCAAAGGCATAACCAAGACAAAGATGCCACTGATATACTGAATGAGATGAAATAGTGGCAGAGAGTTTCTGAGAAGCAGGCAAATGAAGCGATGAGAGCTCAAATAATCGACCTACTTTGCTCCTCGTTCCAAGAATCGGGCCCGTCTAAAAATCCTGAACTTGACAACCAATAGGAGAAAAAGAAACCAATAAGCCAAGATCACATAATTGACCAACTGAAACCAAGTTTAATGCAAGATCAGGCACGCAATAAGTGCCAGGAAGGGTAAGGGTTGGGGTAGAGGCAGTTCCTGTATGAGTAATGAATATACAACTTCCATTTTGCAGCATGAATAGATGAAAGAGACTGAGTATGTTTGTTATTAAAGAGGACAGACAACTGAGATGTCATATGATTACAACATTTAGAATCAAGAAACCAAGATTTACTTGGGTTAACATATAAGGCAGTGGCTTTAGGGGATATCACATGTTTAAGAAGTGCTTTTATTTCACTGAAAGGAATAGTAGGAGAGGAACGTGACCCATCTGTGACAACAGCAAAAATAGAGGAATCGGTCTTAGATGTAGACTTTGTGACACCCTTGGGACGAGGAGGACGAGTTGGACAGTTCGGCACTATGTGACCACGCTCATGACAATACCTACACTCAATAGTATGACAGTTAGAAAATGCATGACCCGTGCTTTTGCAATTCCTACAAAATGAGGATCCAGACTTCGAGCATGACAGAGTTAGTGCAAGAGCAACAGCTGAGGAGGTGGAAAAAGGTTTAACCAATTCCAGCCATAAGAACTTTTATGAGATGAAGAGCCATAAGAACTTTTATGAGATAAAGATGATCCTGAGTGATATTAACTTGTTGTAACTGGTTTGAATGAAGGCTAGGAAATCATTAATTGGCTGACCACGCTCTTGCTTCAAATTGTTGAGATTAGTAAATAATTGGTAATATTGTGCCAAACCAAAAACTTTATATCTAATCGACAAAAAATCTCAAACTTCTTTAGCAGTATTATACTCAACAAATTGAATATGAATACAAGAAGCAGTGGTAATACTAAACGAAGTGATGACCTTGTGATTTTTACTCTCACATTCTTCAATACGGTCGAAATATTCGTTGCCGGGTTCCTTTTCACTTTGTTCTAGCTTGACAATGTCCCCCGTAACAATACGCCAAAGCTTACTACCAATAAAAAAAACTTTTGATCTGCTGTGACTATAATAGATCTTTAGAACCATCAAGAATTGTTGAAATTGGTTGGGATACCTCATCTTTCTCCTCCATTGGGCGAGACATTATAACGGGTTGATGGCATTCTCTGCGCTGGATTTGGTGGAGAATTGGCTAAGTTGGTGCAAACGGGCGTGAGAAAAGCACACGAATGAACAAAGAGGCTCACGGTCAAACACAACACAAGCGCTAGATGAACAGAGAGGCCCACGGGACAGTTGGGCCAGTTGGGTTGAAGAGGCCAACGGTCAAATAGAGAGCGATAGAAAAGGCCGAATAAAGGCCCACGGATGGAAGAACAGAGAGCACGGATGAACTGTGCAGATTGGGCACGGACAGCAGCAAGGACGGTCAATCTGTGAAAACGGACGGATGAGGAGAATGCTGGTTGAACAGAGAGGGCTGGTGCGCACGGACGAGAAGTGAAGACGATGATGCAGACGCACGGATGAGTGCCTCACACGAACGGAAAGGTCAAGATCGAAACGGAGACGCACAGGAGCACTTAAGGCTCTGATACCATGTAAGCTTATCAACAACAGAGGTCTTTATTCGATAGATTTTCTACATCACTTTATATCTATTTATAGACATATATACATCGAAAAATAAGATCAAATAAAGGCCGTTACAATCTTGTAACTATATATATTGAGGATAAACACCAATCGTGGTGATCGTGATTATAACCGAATCGAACAATCGTAACAGGAATGAAAAGTGTCCATTGTTTAATGGATAGGACATAAGTCTTCTAAACCTTTGGTGTAGGTTCAAATCCTATTGGACGCAAATATTTCCATCTATTTTTTAGATGATTATTACTATTATTATTATTATTATTATTATTCATGCACAACACATGCATTATATATATATATATATATTAGATTTTTTATGTGATGGAACGCCAAAGTGAGGTTCAAAAGGGAGGATTTATCAAAATCTCAAGACAAGTTGGTGTCTTTAATCCAAAACTGTCTGAACCTCCTAAAAGAGAGCATAAAAAAACTTCGAAATTTCTCTCAAGACATTTAAGAATCTTGCAAGTTTTCAAGAATCCCTGTAACTAGGAAAAAAAAAAAAAAGACGCTCAATGACTGTTGGAACACCATTGACACTTTTTTTTTTTTTTTTTTGTATAGTTACGTCCAAATTTTCTGAACTTCTAAAAGCGAGCTCATACACACTAATTACTCACTGAGAAGAACTGGCGCCGTAACCAACATATGTTTTGAATCTGGAACTTTTCGAATATAATTAAGTCTGTTTCTTATATTGAACAAATAATGACAACTTCAAAAAGCATGAAGTATTGCTAATTTTGACATTAACACATTTGTTACTTGTGTTCCTCCACAAGTACGATACTAGCTATCCCTTAATTTAGAAATATACTTTGCCTTCGTATTTTTTGTTATCGAATATTATATATCCACGCTTTTACAGTCTCTACCCTTTTTTTTTCTTTTTATGCAGTCTCTACCTTTATTTTGCTACTAAAGTACAGTTGAACTCTCAAACTTTATATAATCACACTACGATGAGTTGCGAACCTTCTTATTCTTAATGTTTTTTTACTTTCCATCATCTTATGATATTCTTTGCATTTCGGTTTATTTGTGTAGTTAATTTAGTTATTAATGAATAATTATTATTAATAACAAAAGTATCTTATATTGGTCCCGTAGCTCAGTTGGTTAGAGCGTTGGTCTTATGAGCCGAAGGTCGCGGGTTCGAGCCCCGCCGGGACCATTTTTTAATTAAGATTTTATATTTTTAAATCAATAATTTTTAATTAAGATTTTATATTTTTAAATCCTTATTGATGCATGCCAAGTAATTCTTAATCAATTTTATATTTATATTTATATCTTTTTTTTAATTAAGATTTTATATTTTTAAATCCTTATTGATGCATGTCAAGTAATTCTTAATCAATTTTATATTTATAAATCCTTTCTAATTGATGCATGTCAAGTCATTCTTAATCAATTTTATATCTTTTTTAAAAAAACAATCAATTTTATATCTTTTTTTAAAAAACTAATTGATGCATGTCAAAAAATTCTTAATCATTAAATTTCTTCAATTTCTTTTTATTTGAATTTTATATCTATAAATCTTTTTTAATTAATGCATCTCAAGTAATTCATTCAATTATTTACTCGTGAATTCTTGAAGGAGGCCAACACAAATGTATCAAGCTACCATCAATACTCCTATTTTAAATTTTTACGTATCTTATTATATCATTATAAGTTTTACCAAACATCCACCAATTCTCATTTTATGTATGTACTAATGAACGACCTAATTGTGTTTTGATAAAATCTCCCTTCTTAAGGATTAGATTCACCTCAATCACATATCACAAGCTTTGCCTATTCACCTTGCTAAAACAAAAAACAAAAAACGAAAAACAAAAAACAAAAAAGCAAAACCAAAACAAAATGGATGCACATTTATAGCATATGTAACTTTAGAACGTATGAAGTCTAATGATGATTATTGTAGTTTCTTTACACATATAGGGACAAACCCAATCAATATTTCGTAGACACCAATTGCTCTGTACAACTATGCCTATCCAGTAGTATCAGCTAATGAATCACAAGTCCTAACATGCAGTTCTCAGTTCTCATAAAATCATTCTTCGTAATTTAAACTTTGGTATTGTTCTTCGTAAATTATTAAACTCTACTGCCCGGCATCGAATATGAACGGGAGATATCGCCTTTGGAAGGGCGAGAGGGCACTTGTGAAGAAAGAGAAGTTGAAGTCCGAAGGAGAGGGGTGCCGACACAGCTTGAGGCTTCATTGGCAACTGCTGGTGCAGGACTGGCAGTGACAATGGATGTAGGCTGCAACTCAATTTCAGTAGTGGCAGGGCCTTCCTCGTAGATGTGTCGCTCATCGTCCTCTAATGAAAGGACCGTGCTTGTGTCCGTATGTATGGTTGAATCGTCGGTTATCATGCCAAGCCGCCTCTTCCTCCTCGCGGCCTTCTTCCATCCATGGATCGTTTCTCGTATTCTTTGCGGAATCAAGGCCGCCTTATAGTTTGTTCCCATCTGAAAGGTACAGTAAGGGGCAATTAGTTTCATCTTTAAGAAATCAGTAGAGTAATGGAAATGTATTCATTAAATGAAGAATGTTCCTTGACCAAAAATAGTATTCTTTAAATGGTATATAATTTGCATTTTCATTTGTATGATCTACCAATCAAAGCAGTTTAGAGAATCATCATCCCAATTGCATGAAGCAGATGATGATTTATTAGAATCCTAACGGACGACTTCAGCAGGTCTTCGTTGTTTGGTCTATCAAAGAGAATGCTGTTTTCAAAGGACTCATTTCTTCCCTCTTTTATTTTGTGTATGAATATAGTCCAAGGATTTCTTAAGGGGGAAACATTGTAGAGTACCCAAATCTTCATCTCATTTGACCAATCAAGTTAGGTATTTGGCAACTTGGGTAAGAGGTTGGGAGTTCGAACCTCATAGTAAGCAAGTTGAGGTTTCTTTCTTATCGAAAAAAAAAAAAAAATCTTCATCTCATTTGACAAAATAGGAAAAAAAACGTAAGAAAAGAAAAAATAGAATATGAAACAATGCACATGAAGAAAGGGAATGAGATATACTACATATCTAATGGCGGACCCAGCTATTGTTTGCCCTGGGCTTAAGCCTAGGGCAAACTTGAAATTATTTCTTATTAGTATTAGGTAATTAACTAAGTTTTCCGACTAAAGCCCACCCCAAAAAATTGTATAGCCGGCACCCCATTCAAAAAAAAAGCCCAACTTTTATTTCGCAGGTGGCGCGCAGAGGGACGAGGCTGTCAGTTATTAAATAACTTGTTTTTGGTACAAATTTGCCACGCAATGACACATAAGTAACTTACATTGAGATAAGTGCAAGTATCTCCATAAAGATGTAAGGATTTTAACAACTGTGTAGCTAACGTATGTATAAAACATGTTACCTAATTTTTTTTCTCTCCATTGTCCAATATACTTCTATTTAAGCATATCAGAATGACAGGGTACTTATTTATTTTTATTATTTTCTCCATAATATGTATGGAAAATACTAAAATTCACATCGAGCACGTGAGTCGATGTGCAGCCTCGACCCGCGTGTTATGTACCAAAATTTATATATGCCCTCATTTCGAGGCGCGCACGAACGACTCGTGCGCCCTATATATGTGATAGTAACTTCGGCGTTGTCATTCTAGTGTATATAAATGTTTAATATAAGGGGGAAAAATGTAAGTGGAGTAATTTTGTTATAGCCTAGGGCAACTAAAAATCCTGGGTCCGCCCTCTCGAGCCACAACTCACAAGCAAACATATGATTCTTGTTCTTCTTAGTGAAAATAAAAGGGCTTGTCGTCTTCACAAAGAAAGTCAAAGAAGACAATGCCGAATATAAGTTTTTGTAGAGCCTAAGGATCTTTCATGGTTCCCATAGTCCAGGCAAGTAATGCTCTCTACAGTTTGCATATTAATTATAGGTCTAGGATAGGTTTTTGAAATACCGCAAGATTTTTTTTTTTTTGTGGTCGCAAGATACTAATCTTAATCTCTAAACTATGTCGGGTTCGTGCACGCATGTCCGCGTGGGCTTGTGGATCTTTGCTACTACCAATACTGTCCTCGACTTAACCACCTTCAACTCATAGGTTGGGGTTTTACTCCAAATAGGCATTTGTTCTAATTGAGGGGAGATCCACATTTACCTACTTCATTATGAAGTCACACTTATTCGATGTGGGACTACTTTCGGTCCACACATCTCCAACACTCCACCTTGGACCGAAATTCATCCAAGGTGTATCTTTTGGCATTAGTTGCTTTTCCTTTTTCCAGTGAAATAGCTGTCCAGATTCCATTAACGATTCTTTTCTACCGTTTCATGTAGGACTCAACCAGGTATGGAACCTATCCTAGTTGATAGACCATTTAATCCTGCATTGACTTAGCGGAAATAGAGTTCGACCATTGTAAAAGAAATACCTGAGTGACTAATGCATAAAGTGGTAACGTGCTGTAACTGCAGAGGAACTGTCCGGTAAACCTGAAAAGCCACTACCGAGAATAAGTAGCCCATGACGGAGTAGTGGAAACCGCAGTTAATCATCATTAGTTACTAGAAATTTACCCTATAATTAGCCGTATGTAAACCAGTAGGTGATTCTTAATAAAGCAGGAGTTATATCCAAATTGCCACTGCAAAGAAACAAATTAAGAGAATCAGTTCAACAGCAAAGGCAATCGCGCACACAACCATAAAGCAAAGCAATATCTTTGTGGCTATAATTGCACGCCTTGAATAAATAGAATAAAATGAATCAAGGAAAATACCCAAAACCAAAAAAATGAAGCCAATTCAAACGCATTCTGCAAACACAAAAAACGAAAAAATATTCATTGCATTAGCATTGGTAATTTACAATGGAGGGTAAGTTTAAGCAAATCAGATTAAATGACCAAAAACATCGTACCTGGAAAAGTATGAAGTGAATCAAGGATAACAACAGTTCAGGTTTTTTAAACCAGAAAAGATCATCTCGAGGCCTCAACCTCGATTCCCTGAAGAACCCAGTAATATCGGCATTCTCCAATGCCAAGGTTGCAATAATATGTTGCAGTTTTGAACCCACCAACAGGACAAGCTACAAAGGACCGAAAGGGCCAGTAGTTTTAGATATAGACTAACTTATATTCAAAAACAGATTAAAACAACATTAATATTGTAAAGAAACAGAAAGTAACTTACTGCAATGGGGATGATAGCTATCCAGAAATAAAGATTAGAACCTACAAGATAAAAATTGCATCAAGGTCATGAATGTAACAGAATAAAATTGCAAACTATCTTTGATAATCACATCACATCAAATAAATGAGAGAACGAAAGAATGTAACATGAGGAAGAAGTTCTAAGCAAATTGAAAGGAGATGAAGGAATTTTATCAAGAGATGATGAGTTGGATGCTCAGAGCATATACTCATGTCACATTTTCGTTAACAGTAACAAGAAATTGGGAAGTCAAAGGAATTAACACAACTTTAAACATATATGAGAATACGACTACAGACCCATTACATCAAAGAAACAAAGAAGTGAAAAATGAAGTACCTTTTATATTGAAGAGCATAAAAGTAACAACAAATCCCCAGAGTGGTGCACTGCAAGTTATTAAGAAGTACAAACCTTAAGTTGGCAAATCCTCGAACAAATGTCAAATACATACAAACTTGAAAGCAATGACAATGTAGATGAGAGTTTTTTTTTTTAACATAATACGAAAGAAATTTAAAATATATGAAAATGCACCTAACTACCTGAGGACATGGTGAGAAGCCAGGCCTAACACGATGTGGTTAGTACGTCAAGGAAAAAATACCAGTGGGGTGCCACTTTCATGAATCTAGATTAACACAATAGTTTTTCCAGTTTCTATCTCATTTTTGGCAAAACTCTGTTTGGAAATTTAAAAGGACCACTTTCAGATTAAAATGGAAATCCAAATTTTTGCATAATTAGGCAGAAATCTTTATCATTTGTGACTAGAAAACATCAGTGAAATAGATGTAGCATCTATAATATAGCTTACTTACGTGCTTGATTGCCAATTGCATAATTACATCAACAATAGAGAGCTGATATCTTCTACTTCTAACAACAATTTATGATTGAAATTCATCCACATTGCCTTAAATCTAAGAGTTAAGACAATAACCCACCTCACACCAACTATTCTTTGGAATTCTTCTTCCATGGAGCGAACCATATAGCTGTGAAAATCGTATTTTAACGTAAGGTTGTGGTTCTGCTAGGTAAAGAGTAGGGAAAATGAATAAATATATATAGAATAACCAATTTGCACTGGAACTAATACAATAGAGAAGGAAAACATAGACACCCTTGATATCATTGAATAAAGAAATCAAGTACAGTGTCCCAATATTCAGTGAAAAATTGAACAGGCAATTCCTATTTGGTACCTTGATGAACCCCATGCGTAGTGCCAAATAGTCTTCACGAACCACCGAACGACCAAATTGTCGAAAGAAACAAATCTGTCAAGTTAAATAATAATTGAGAGTGATAAACTGCTAAAAATAAATTGCTTTTCATGCCAGGTATAGAATTATAGTTTCTGATTGGCAAAATAGGGGAAATATATTAAAGGAAAACAATGGATACTTTTCATCAAGTAACAAAAGTTACAAAATGACAAACAACAATATATGCAGTACATTTTTAGTAAATTGAGTGAAGCGAATACGTTTGCACATATACGTTTGCACATATATTGCTGTACCCCCTTCACCAATATGAAGGATGACACAAGCTACCACAAAAATCTGAAAAAAAAAAAGAAAAGAAAAGAAAAGAAAGAAAAGAATGTCCTATTGTCTAGTTGCATTCGATTCAGCAATAAAGTTGCAGAATAATCAAGAACGGAAACAAATAGAGAATATTTTAAGAAGAATTGAAGAATCAATGAATTAGGAAAACAATGACACAGCGTGAGCAGTCACTCGTAAGTGCTTACCACCCAAACAATAAATCTGTTTCTGTCCAAAGGCTTCGACAAATGAAACTTCATCAAGGTTGACTGCCTTCTCATTGTCAACTCTCTCGTCATTTCTGCAACACAATGAGTTAACATGGATGTGATTGGGAAAAACTTAATAATTAGAACTTTAGAAGAAGGTTGCTCCAATAGCGGAGATGGTCTCTAGAAAATGAACTTGACGACAACAAATTCAAATTTAAATTCCAACTACGTTTTGTAGTTTACATCTCTCACTAGATGTGTTTTGTTACCATGGTTTGTCAGAAAAAAAAAAAAAAAAAAAAAATCTTTCATACTCGTATAGATAGTAATATCCCAATCAGACAAAGGAAACTTTCAGTTGAAATTTGAAAGTCTGGATAAATTAAAGGTTGAAAGAGAAGGAATAAACATATTTAAAGAGTAGGCATAAATAAACTGTTGCTTTCAAATTTGGAAACCAAAGAATTTGGAGAAAGGACACAACTGGGAGATTAACTTGGTAAATCATTTTTGCAATTTCAAATTAATTAAGATAATTTTAAGAGTTTGAAGCACAAATTTGTATGGACTTAAAAGGTCACTGGCTTTTGTAATGGGGGAGACTGAACATGGAAGAGATCATTCAAAGAAGAACTTTTTATATGAACCATCCTCCACATTGGTGCATTCTCACAATGAATATGTTGAGTCTGTTGATCAACAACAATAACATAGCCTCAGTTCCAAATTAATTGCGGTCGGCTAGATGGATCAAACTCTTCTATTGTGCTCGATTTAGTGCAATTGATGGTGGGCTTTCCAAAGTTAACATGGGATGCATTAATTAGGAGGGATTTGAATGGTTTGGAAAGCTCACCATCAGTTGCACTTAATCGAGCACAATGAAAAAGTTTGATCCATGTAGCCGACCCCAGTTAATTTGGGACTGAGGCTATGTTGTTGTTGTTGTTGTGATGGTGGGCTTTCCAAACTATTCAAATCCCTCCTAATTAATGCGTCCCAAGTTAACTTCGGTCTGCACCTACCTTATCGAATTTCTTTAGTTTCAATTAAGTCAAGTTTTCTAGTAGGAGCATTTGTAGGCCGTCTTTGCAAGTGACCAAACCACCGCAACTACCCTTCCCTAATTTTTGTGTCAATTGGTGCTACTCTAATTTTTATATTTATTATTCTATCTTTGCAGGTGAGTTTGTTGATCATGCTTCCCATATCACAATGAATAAGATGAAGTTTTTAAGACTTTGGGAAAGGAATGAGTTTTAGGAGTTATGACTAATCATGGGCTCTGTTTTGAGCATTTGTGTTTATGGCTCCAAACTGCTTACCTGTTAACTGATTATGTCGGTCCATATGAGCCTCATCCTCCCATTTTCTCCATGTATGAATCTGCCAACAACAGTGAAACGGCAATAGTGAATTGTAAAGCAAAAACAATTTGAGATCGCCTTTCACATTTTCTGTTTAACTAGCAATATAAGAGAACAAACTGCTAGATGAAAAAAGATTTTCAAATAATGGGCATCTGATCCCATTAACATATTAATTTTTCTTGCAGGCACTTCTATGAATCATATTTTGATCTTGGAAATTGGCAACACTAACCAGTACTAATCTCTTGACAAAAAAAAAAAAAGAAAAGAAAAGAAAACAGCACTTATCACTGTAATCAAAACAGTGAGTTCTAGAAGAATAATGCGTAATTTCTACTAATTTTTTTTCTTATACAGTTTCCAGGCACATGAAATGCCCTAGCTAGAACCTAAGCAACATGTGTAAAGAGTATGATATATGAGAATGTTTAAGAAGGTGTCATCTCAGTAGGAGCCATATGCAGATGGGGGCTACAGAACCATCAATTAAGAGGAAGATTACCTTTAAGAGGACGGTGAGCTATACACAGTTCTAGTCAAGTGTCGAGCAAAACCAAGTAGATAATAAGCCAAATGTTTACCCTATCAAAATGAAAAAACATTTCTTTTCTCTTTCCAGTTTCAAAAAACAAAAAAAAGGTTCAACAAAGGTGAGGATAACAACCACTCCACTGGTTTTATACAAGATTCGTCAAAACGTGTAATAATTGCAACATCATGGCAACAGGCAAGTGGGATAGAACGGTATTTATTTGAACCTAGTCATCATAGGTGTAGCATCTTAAAGACTTAAACCACAAAAAAAAGAAAAAAAAAAACTCAAATATGCTCTGATGGAGATTAATCCAGATTCTGATTCCACTAGGCATTCCACTTCAATTCATTATTTATCCATGCTATATCTAAACTAATTCATCATTGATTTTTTTTTTTCAAATTAATAAATGCAAACTGAGCAATTGCAGGTTGCGCATTCGCTTCAAGCAATCGCATATTTCACACCTTACAATTATATCAGATGAATAAATCACTTGTTGTAAAAGCTAGAAACAGATGCGACCCCATTTTCCATCACTGCATTTAGTTTTAGAACATTATATTCAGCCAAAACTATGCCAGCCCAACTCTAAAATTAGCAAACTGCTAAAAGAAAGTAGAAGTCCATCAACAACTTGACAACAACAGTGCGTTGCACTTTTAAGGTTTCACAATTACCAGAGATGAAACTTATAACGCAAAAAACTTACTAATATCAGTTTGGAAACGGATAATTGAAACATACCGCAGAAAAGCATTTCTTTGTTACAAGGGGCGCAAAGAATTCCTAACCTTGACAATTGCCAGCAGCATTGTTAAACAGCTGTAAGAGACATGTGTTATTGCCATGACAAAAATAAAGCGATGGAGCTGCTCCAGACCTTCGTATGAAACAAAGGGCTCATGACCCTGCATAGTAGTTGAGATTAGAATATTTACCAAAAAAGAAAAAGCAAACCTCTCACAGGATCCAAATATTTAAACATAAGTTTGGTTACGTGCCTTACTACAGGTATTTCTATTCAAGCTATTCAACACTCTCCTCGACGAGAAGCGAGCAACAGCATCCATAAGCAGTTTACGTCCACCAGTATGCTCATTTTCAACTTCTGCATCTTCAACTTCAGACCTTGAGCACGGAGAGAAGTTACTGTCATAGAACTTGGACTCGATGCAAATATTTGAAATAGTGCTGGAAGTTGCTGTTAGAAGCAGCGATATGAAGCCCAACAACATCAACTCTGCAAAAAATAACCAAATTACTAGGTTTTAGAAATCAATTCCACCGGTTGCCAGTTCAGGTATCAAAAATCACTTTTGGAAATGGCATGAGCGAGGAAAGTTCCCATATTAAGGAGAATGTGCTCCTCATTAATTTTTCATATACCTTCTTTCATTTTCTCCACTGCTTCAAAAAACAACAAACAACAACAACATAGCCTCGGTCCCAAATTAAGCTGGGTCGGCTACATGGATCAAACTTTTCCATTGTGCTCGATTAAGTGCAATGATGGTGAGCTTTCCAAACCATTCAAATCCCTCCTAATTAATGCATCCCATGTTAACTTTGGTGCCCCTACCTCGTCGAATTTCTACGGTTTCTATTGAGTCAAGTTTTCTAGTTGGGGCATTTGTAGGTCGTCTTTGCGGGTGACCAAACCACATAACCGCCCTTCCTAATCTTTGTATCAATTGGTGCTACTCCTACTTGTTTTTGAATTTCTATATTTCTTATTCTATCTTTACGAGTTTTACCACACATCCACCTAAGCATCCTCATTTACTGCTACGTTCATTTTATGTAATTGTTGTTGCTTTACCGCCCACATTCACTTCCATAGAGCATAGCTGGCTAATTGCGGTCCTATAAAATTTTCCTTTTAACTTAGTAGGAACATTTCGATCACAAATCACCCTTTGTTGCACTCATGCATTTCTTCCATCCGGCTTGAATTCTATGTGTGACATCATTCTCAATGTTACCATCATTTTGTATGATTGATCCTAGATACCTAAAGTGGTTTACCTTAGGAACTTCTATTTCCCCTAATTTTACCACTCCGTCATCTCGATGTCTAGTGTTTCTAAACTCACAGTGCATGTATTCGGTTTTTCGTCCTACTCAACTTAAAGCCTTTAGATTCTAATGTATTCCTCCAGAGTTCTAATTTCCTATTCACTCCATCTTTAGTTTCATCCACTAAGACAATATCATCTGCAAATAGCATACACCATGGTATATCCTCTTGAATATGTCTAGTTAGTTCATCTATAACTAAAGTAAATAGATATGGGCTTAGAGCCGATCCTTGATGTAGTCCTATCGTAATGGGAAATTCTTTTGTAGCTCCTCCAAATGTCTTTATACTCGTTACTACTCCATCATACATATCCTTAATAGTGTCTATGTATCTAGCATGCACTCTTTTTCTTTCTAGAACCCACCAAAGAACATCTCTAGGGACCCTATCATATGCTTTTTCTAAATCTACGAATACCATATGAAGATCTTTTTTCTTTTCTCTATATTTTTCTAACAATCGTCTTACAAGGAAAATCGCCTCCATAGTTGACCTCCCGGGCATGAAACCAAATTGGTTCTACGATATTGTTGTTTCTCTCCTTAGCCTATTGTCAATTATCCTCTCCCAAAGTTTCATAGTGTGACTCATAAGTTTAATTCCCAGATAGTTTGAGCAACTTTGAATGTCTCCTTTGTTTTTGAAGATTGGCACAAGCGTGCTTCTTCTCCAATCCATTGGCATCCGTTTTGATTTTAAAATTTTATTGAAAAGTTTTGTTAACCAAGTCAATCCAATTTCTCCTAAGCATTTCCAAACCTCTATGGGTATTTCATCTGGGCCACATGCTTTCCCTATTTTCATTCTTTTCAATGCCTCTTTAACTTCTACAATTCTAATATTGCGTGTATAGTTGACATTTCTTTCTTGGTGTGGGTTTTCATCTATTATGGTATCAACTTGACCATCATTAAATAAACTATCGAAGTAACTTCTCCATCTCTCCTTAATATCCTCCTCGCGCGTTAAAACATTTTGATTTTCGTCCTTAATACATCTTACATGACTTAGGTCTTGTTTCTGTTTATCTCTTAGTTTGGCTAGCCTATATATATATATTTCGCCATCTCTATTACTTAACCTTGTATATAGATCTTCCATGAAATTTGTTTTAGCTTGACTAACTACTTTTTTAGCTTGTTTTCTAGCTTCTCTATATTGATTGTACACATCTTCATCTTGACACTTAGGTATTTTCCTATACATCTCTCTTTTAGTCTTAATTGCTCGTTGGACATCCTCATTCCACCACCATGTTTCCTTCTTTGGTGGTCCCAAGCCTTTAGATATACCTAATACGTTTGATCCCACTCTCCTTATGCAACTACTCACTTCTAGCCACATTGTATTAGCATCTAAGTCAAGATTCCAAATATTTTTCTTTAGTAGTTTTTCTCTAAACTCTACTTGTTTACTATGTTTTAGGTTCCACCACTTTATTCTAGAATTCGCTAGCTCTTTTATTTATATTATGTCGTCGTGTTAGCTTAATATCAAGTACTACTAACTTATGTTGGGTAGTAAGTGCTTCGCCGAGTATTACTTTGCGGTCTCTACATATTTTTCTATCTATTTTTCTTGTTAAAAGAAAATCTATTTGACTCTTGTTATGACCACTACTAAAAGTAATTATATGCGACTCCTCTTTCTAAAACTAGTATTTGCTAAGACAAGATCGTATCTTTGAAGCAAATTCTAAGATTGATTCTCCTTCTTCATTTCTATTACCGTAACCAAAACCTCCATGAACTCTCTCAAACCTATCGTTACTTGCCCCGACATGCCCATTTAAATCTCCTCCAATAAAAACTGTTTCATCTAATGGTATACTTTGCATAAATCCATCCATATCGTCCCAAAACTTGCGTTTGATGCTCTCGCTTAATCCTACTTGTGGTGCATAGGCGCTAAGTATGTTAATTTTTTTCGTCTCCAATAATTAATTTAACTAGAATCAATCTATCCCCCATTCTTTTAACCTCTACGACCTTATCCTTATAATCATTATCCACCACAATTCCTACTCCATTGCATTTTCTATCTATACCGGTGTACCACAGTTTGACCCTCATTATAATTTGAGTATAGCACACGCAAAAGAAAGGTTTAGGAATGAAAAAAAAAAAAAAAATACTACTACTACAACTACAACAAAGCCTCAATCTCAAATTAGTTGGGATCAGCTACAGAAAAAATTACTAATAAGACGAAAATTGAAACCGAGATGCATTAAAAGATGAGCTAGAAAAAAATTGATTTGAGAAAGGGCAAGTAGTTTGACCATGAACTATAGCCCATCGCATGATCTAATGATCAAGTATTTTATACACTTAATGTTGAAGCGTGACTTTATCAAATTGAAAGCACTCCACGATCCCATTTCCCAATTTGCACAAATTAAATTTGAAAGCGAGTGTTTTCAAGGCGTCGCCTTAGGCGTTTGGAGGTTTTCACCGCCTAGCCCTTAATAAGGCAGGCGGTGGGCCTGAAAATAATTATTAAAAAATATTTTTATTAAAAATATTATATATTAATTTATTTAATTTGAAAATAGTATTTATTTATTTTATTTTATTTGAAAGTATTTTTTTCTTTTAAAATGTGTGGAGTTGAAAATATGGTGATGAGAATGTATTGGTGAGAAAGTATGCAGCTAACTGTTGAGTAGGGGTGGGCAGCGGTTTTCGAAAAACCGCCCAAACCGCCCAAACCGACCAAACCACACGGTTTGGTTTGGTTTTTAAAACTCGCGGTTTGGTCGCGGTTTGGAAAACGTAAAAACCGCATAATCGCGGTTTGGTCGCGGTTTTCATTTTGAAAAAACCGCGGTTTAACCAAACCGATGGCATTTTGGTAAATATAAACCAAAAACCCTAAAAAGCTAACCAAAAAAAAAAATCCACTCCCTCACCTCTCTCCTCTCCTCTCACTCCAGCTCCTTCCTTCACCTCCTCTCTCCTCCTCCCGTCACTCCCGGCTCCTCTCTCCTCTCCCCCCGTCTCCTCTCTCCCTCTCGCCCGCCGCCGAGTCGGCCGGTGTTGTTCCCGCAGGCCGGTCCACGGTCGCACCACCCCACGCGACCTCGCGTCGCCGTCGCCACTTCTTCTGCGCCCAGCCGCCAAATCTTGAGACGTCGCCACCGCTGCTGCCGTGCGTCCGCGGCCTTCGCCGGTGTCGCGTCGTTCGTCCGTCTTCTTTGGCTGGAGCTTCGCCGCGAGCCCCCTTCGCGCTGCTGGCTCGCCCGTCTCATTGTCGCCGCACCGCCGCCTCGCACCAAAACCGCGAAACCAAACCGATCAAACCGCGCAAACCGCGGTTCGGTTTGGTTGCGATTTTGGTGGTTCGCGGTTTGGTGGTGGTTTGGAAAATCGCCAAACCGTAGACCCTCGGTTTGGTGGTTTTCACCACCAAACCGCGGTTTGCCCACCCCTACTGTTGAGGGATCTCTAAATAAATTAAATTATTTCTTAGGGAGGTCTAAGTAAATATTTTGTCGCCTGCCTAGGCCCCGCCTATGCACCAACGCCGCCTCAATTAGGCGGGGCTAAAATGCCTAACACCGCCTTGCCGCATTGAAAACATTAGCTGAAAGCATTCTTAAATTTAATAAATCTACTTTGGTAAATTATCTTTTGATTCCCTGCTCCTAAATATGTTCAATGCTTACCCATATGAGTTCAGTGGCAAGACCACAGAGTACCTAAGTTGAAACATCAAATTAGAGAGACTAATATTGCCATAAAATTAACTTACAAAATTTAGAAAATAAGGAAAGTGATTGAGAGATATTTTTGGTTCACACATTTGCTACAGGTTGCTAGAGTGGTTGGGACACAAAACAGGATGTGTTTTCTCACACACCTCAATGCACAATCCAAGGGGCTCCAACTGTGAAGCAAATGTATTTTTTAGTAAGAGCTTGAAAGATATATTAAAGCCCATTAATACAGTTCAATCTTCCTTTAAAGATTAATAATAAAAAAAAAACAATAAGTAAATAAGAACTTTACGAGTTCTGAGTAAAAATTTCATAATCAGGCCTCAAGACCTTTCATAAACAGAGCCCAATATAACCCCATGATTTTCAGCAAACACAAATACTCTCTCCATGCAGTTTTACGAGCATGAACTAGTTCTTTATTGTGTCACAGTACAAGGAGAGAGAACCATTCGGTGCATTCCCACAATCACACTTTTATCTATGTGAAGATTAAGTTGCACGTACTCTCTCTCAAAAAGAAAAGATTAAGTTCACATTTGAGTATAGTAAAAGCATTAGACGAATTCAAACCAACAATAGAATGCAACTTACTGAACTTAGACGGTGAATTGAGCGCTCCACAAGCAATGAAACAAACACAAACACTGTCAACACAACCGCAACCGACCACGTCGGTGTCAAGGCCAAAGACCGCATATTATCTCCACCTTCAGCCATCCCAAACTCTCTTCTTCACAGACACCGACTCACAAAACTCGCTACTTCCTATCCAACACTTCTCACCATAGCAGATTATAAGCACAAACCAATACCAAGACAAACTACATTACATTTATGCGTCGTCACACCGCGTTGAAAAAATGTGTACCAGTTACACAATTGTGATATCACCTCAACCTCTCTATGGTTCAGTAGACAACACATAACCAAGAAAATGACAACCAAACCATTAAAAGCACTGAACAAATCTGTTCATTCACAATGTCATTTTCTCAAATCAGCTTCAATGGAAGTCGTCGTTCCACCGCGACTACTCGCAACAAGAATTCCCACCAAATCTTGACCTTTTAAAACCCAAGAAGCACTTAAAAGCGACTCAACATTCAACAACGACAATTTGCAATACGATTTGCAATGTTTAGCGCAATTCACGCCATAATTGATGCTTAATCAACCTGAAACCAAGCAAACAAGTAGATTTCAGACCAAGAAAACCTGTTCTTCACATCATTCGCTTCCTCGCATCTTCTTCAAAAGACAAAAACGAAGAGTAAAAAAACGAGTAGATTCCAAAATCTCCACCTAACAAATCTTCAAAATTAGAACTCAGAATGAAGTTTTCTTCTCTTCTAGGGTTTCAGATTCTCGACGAGAATCTTTGAAGCAAAACTTCACAAATCAAACCTTTCACCTCCAAAAACACTCACTAGATTTCACGAAACACTCTCAAATCCAAAATTCAAACACAAAAGGAGCAGATTCTCGAATCTTCATTGAACGAACCTTTAAAACTCAAGAAAAAAAACCTCAAAAAACTCGCCTGAAATCTTCTACTCTTCTTCTAGGTTTTTCAACGAAGGTTTTGAAACAAAAACCTCGCAAACACACTCAACAGATTTCGCATTCGCCGCTTCAGATGAACAGATTCGAAGTTGTTCGGAAATGTATAGAAACTTCCAGATCTTCGTCTCTCTCTCTCTCTCTCTCTCTCTCTCTCTCTCTCTCTCTCTCTCTCTATGACTCTCTGCCTCTGTGAACTGCATAAACGTTGAAGAAAACCAGTTCGGTAGTCATTGATTACACACAGCTCACATTCTCACAAGCACAGACGCACAAAAAGGCTTCGGAGTCAAATCGAACGTTCAGAATCGTAAGTCCGCCATTAATGGAAGCGGACGGTTCGTCGTGCGTTGTTGGAGATTCAGTGAGTGCTTTTAAGAAATGTTTGGGCGAAACTATAGACAGGAATGTGCGTATCCCGAGGCATAGACGAAGCAAGAAACCATTTAATGAAGGCACCCATGGTTAATGTGGCACGCTTTCAACGTTTGGAACACGTTTACTCGATGAGGGCACTATCAAAAAATTAGACCCGAAATACCTAAACTACCCCTCGTGGAAATCCATCTACACCCCACCTAAACTACCTCGTGCAAATCCATCCGCACCCCACCACCCCCGACAGCACCATCTTCACCGCACTGGACTCCAAGAACCGTTTTGTGTGAGCCAGGCCGGTGAGAGGGATCTCGAAATCGTGTCTCCGTGTCTCGCCTTGTGTTTCTCCTTCGTTTTACGGGTTTTTTGCGTTCGTAGGGTCGTGGTGTGGCCGATTTCGTCTCCAAGTTAGGGTTCGGTTGAACATCGTCGAACACACATCATTTGCGCGAAATCGGTCGTTTGAAGGTACGTTTTTAGTGTAAGTAAGTTACATTTGGTAGAGTAGTTGTGATTTACGAGTGGTGGTTTGTTCAATAGTTAAAAAATTGGGAATTCGCGGTTCTCGGCCACGCGAGGCCGAGAGAATGTGATAACTATCTCGACCCGACATGGCGAGAGAAACTACATGTGGGGAAGTCGAAGTCTCGGCCACGAAAGGCGGAAAAGCTCACGGCGTCTCGGTTACGCAAGGCGAGAGTACTCTAGGTATCTCTGTAGAGACATGACGAAGAGCTACAATTAGCGATAGGTAATGTGGCGGCGGTGGTGTCTGACAATAGAGAATTTGGTCATACTCAGGTAGTACCATGGCGAGAGTGTTAGAGTAGGCTCGGGCGTGATTGGCGTGAGCAAGGCGGAATTGAAATGGTGAACACATCGCGGTGGTGTACAACAGAGACCGTTTCATTGGACTCGGTTGTACAGCTGTCGATATATTGGAGGAATTGTCGGTCATGGGTGGCCAGAAAATATGTGTTGTTTCACGAACCTCTTGGCCAGACATCGAAATGGGTGAATTTGAACAAATTTTTTGTAAATTTATTTTGGGATCTGTTCCATGCGCTTATATGTCGTAATTTATTCGGGTATGGCTCGTCGAAGCTACGGTGACTAGGGAGGAGGTTGGAGGCGAGGTCCGAGCTTAACAGGGCGAGGTGGCGGAGACCCCGAACGACATCGTCTTAGGAAAGAAAAGAGAAGGAGAATGAGGATGTTAAGGGCAAGGCGAAGGTAGATGGCACTCGTGGAAGGATACATTTGCACGATGAGGGTTCGACCCTCGATGCGGGCGACTTTGAGGATCTTGTTGTTGCGTAGGTGAAGAGGAGGGGCATGCATCGGAGTGTAGTAGCGGTGACTCTTCGGAGGCGGGGAACACGAAAGAAACGATCGTAATGTGGGCGGGAGCGATAGTGGTGGAGGCGGCCATGATGAAGGAGAGCGAAAGTGCTGTTGAAGCGCGTGCTCCATTCCCGGTGGTCTATAGACGGGGCGTTGTTGAAGAGCTTCAAGGATCATGTGGCTTTGAAGATTTGGCGCAATGAGGTAATTTCAAATTCATTGAACGGATTAACTTAACACTCATGGTCTTCACATAATGACGAGATGTTTTTACATTTGCAGGAGCGGCCCGTTCTTAAGTGTATCAATCACGGAGCTCAAATAGCGGAATGGGATTCTGATCGTGCCACCGGACACGGCGGGACTTGAAGGATTATTCGGGGTTCGGGGTTGAATACGGCGATAAGCTGCTCATCTGCATGAGGCCAACAAGGAGGTTATCTCTGCATTTGTGGAGCGGTGGCGGCCGGAGACGAACACATTTCACTACCTTTTGGTGAAATGTCTATCTCGATAGAGGATGTCGAACTTCTGAAGATCCACTGTGACGGGCAAAGTTGTTGCGGTGGAGAAATTTGCGAGGTACACGGAGGAATCTCGCTCGGACGCTATCAAGATGGTCTCGAACCTACTTGGGGTTAGCGTCGAGGAGGTGAGGAGGAGGTGAATATCGGCGAAGGGGCTCGCGGTGCGCAACCATTGGTTGAAGAGTCGATGGTGCCCCAAAGGCTGGTGAGAGACCCGAGAAATTATCCTCTGTGGAATGCACTTGCCCGAGCGTACTGCTTGTACTTGTTGTCTGCACTCTTTTTAGATAAGAGTGGGTCTCGGGTGTCGATCGCGTTTGCTTGAAGCTTCTTGAGGACTTGGACGACGTAGGAAACTACGCATGGGGTGCGGGCTGCGTTGGCTTACTTGTATCGACACTTGGGGTCCGCCACGAGGCTGCAAGTGTCTCGGATTGCTTTGCTACCTACCTCATTGCTTGAGGTATTTTAGTGAAATAGACTTAATTTTCATTTTGTATTTCAATTAGGCCAACTTGCAATTGTGGACTAACTAACATTGTATGTATTTGCGGGGTTGGGTGTACGACCATTTCAAACTTGGTGCAGCCACGCCCGATGCGAAGTACATGGACTACGTGCACCCTCGTGTCTCCGGATGGATTCAAAAGCACGAGACGGTTGCGAATGTTGACAAGTTAGGGGCCATTAGGAGAACCTTGGATAGGTTGCGACCAAGTGAGGTGAGATGGTTATCCATATCCTCTGATGATTGATTTTTTTTTGGTTATTTTTTTTGCTAACAATGGTTGTTGAATTTTTACTAGGTCACTTGGGACCCATATGTGAATTTAAGGGAAAATGGCGTTGTGCAAGCGATGGCCTTTTACAGTGGGAAGATCAAGTACATGGATGTGGTGGAGCCCTACCACCGGAGAGGATTCTTAGAGTTTTATGCAATTAAATGAGTTTTTCGTGAGAGTTTGTAATGTTTAATGAGTACTTGAGGGTTGCGATTATATGAGTACTCCGTCGTTAGTATGGCTACCTCAGACATTTGTATGACAATTTTAAATGTTTGATGACTACATGTTGCTGTTGACTACATTTTTATGACGGTTTATAATGTTACATTGCCTATTGTTTTATTTTGGTTGTAATTTGTTCTTGGATCCTAGTTTTTACTTATGAGGGTGTCTCGGTCAAGCGGGGCCGACACTCATGTCCAATTTTCGATCTTGAACAACGCAGATACAAATGCATGATGCACGGTCTTGACTGCCGTGGATGTACTGTTGCCATTATTTAAAAATGTGTCGGTTACTCATGGCCGAGAAGCCATGAGTAATGTCGCGCATATAGGTCGACGATAAGAGGCAATTTCGGTATTGCGCAAATGAGCCTTGCCATTAATTATCGGTGGTGTATGACCGACACATTACCGTACGTCTCGGTCATCCAGATCTTAAACGTCATTCGACAACAAGTTCCAATTAACAAGACAACTAACTTTCCAATTTCCAATCATCAAACTATACAACAATACCCGAAAGGTAGGATAAATTCACTCATTCTATATCCATACCACTTGACAGCTAACTTTCAAAATTAGTAAATGTACAACCAACCAAATTTAACGGTACAAGTTTTAACACTACGGTGTACCCAAATCTACAATGGAAATGGTGGCATCAAGTAGAGTTGCAATGAGCGCGATGTCTCGAAAGACGAATATATCACGCCAACCTTTCGCACTATCCTCAACATCTAGGTCCCACGAAGGGTATAAGGATGGCAATGGTGCATTCATGCTCAACTTCACCTGTCAAAGTGAACAGTATAACATGATCATATTGTCGGGAAAGAAAAAAACAACACATCAAAGTTCGTATCACTTACCCTAAGCCAATGTATATTCTGTCATTTATCATGGCAATGACAAATCTGTTGTGCGCGTTGGACGGTGGAGCACTACGTAGAGGTAGAAATGTGGAGGCACTCCCGTGCGAGAGGTTGACGAGCCACATTGAATGCGGTGGCTACCAACGAGTCCCATGTGCGGAAGTGTCAACCATTCTTGGAAAGATGCACCAACTTGATTCTCTCGGCAATGCACCACAGCAATCTTGACACTCTCGTAACTCGAGCCTAGCAATTCCCGCCAAAGGTTTTCATGCCCGATAATCTCATCATACATCCTTCTACGGACAATCCTCCACCGTCTACATCGGCAAGTCCAAGCCCAGACGCAACACACCTATATCCATAATTTCCATCGGCAAGCACATCGATGATGCCCTCAACATGTGGCAACCAATCCGGTTCTACGCAATGACCATAAGCCATGTTAGTTGCATTTTGCGTGCGTCGGCGGCACGACGCATTTTAGGAACAACTTTACTTTTCTTCGCCTTGAAGCCGAGGCCTCATGAGTCGATAGCACGTACTCAAATTCGCTCGACAACCAGTCTCGTAGAAGAATCGTCACCATCGTGTTTTCTCTTCGAAGACCCGGTGTCCTCCCTTTTGTCTTAATTTTTGCTTGGCGGCACAACACACCGGTGTAGACGAAGGTCGACTAATCTCCCTGAGCTTTGAATAATCCTGAGTCGATCGTCCTCATCGGTGCAAGCATGAAACTTTTCCAACACCGTTGAATCTCATCGTGCACGTTGTACCCGTAGGGTCCACCGGATTCTCGGGTATCATACTCAACTTTCGCCGATAAACATTGATGTCCTCGAGAGGGATGGGCGACCCGGCAAATATATGATGGTTTAGCTCATGTGCACATGGAAGGCCATGTGTGGTGCGTATCTCGCAACCACAACGAGTGGAGTCGTGACCAACATCCTCTCCACGTGTCAATTCATTTCTAATTAGCCTAAGCGCCGTTGAGAGACATAACCACGCAATCGTCGATACAACTCATCAATGTACTCATGTTGGACGACATTCAAACTGAGCTCAAACGATGCCTTGATATTGTTGTGTTGGATTATAAGGAGGCCATCGACCACATTCCACGAGTCTCAAAATTGGCACATTTTTGTTACCAGGTGTAGCTTCGAATAGAATGCGCGAGACTCCACCTTCTGCGTTGTCGTTTCCCCAAAGTGCATAATTCTATTTGTCCAAGCGGAGACAAATTTGTCCTTGTAGTTCTTTAACCATGTGTTGTCCAAGTACTCAGTAACACCCTTTACATTCCCAAACTCACAACGCGGTCATTCACCCTAACTTCGAATAAGGCCTCCGAGTTGGCATACATCACGCTCGTCCACCTATCCATAAAACGCGCAAAACCATCGTTCTCCCAAACATCTTCTTAGTCTTGGCCAATACTACTTTGTTGATGTGCCAGAGCAAAGAGAGGTGAGACGAGTCGGAAAAACTTCTTCTACGACACTAATAAGGGCTAACTCCTTATCGGTAACGAACACGTCGAGGCTTAGGCCACCCATCCAATATGGATCTCAAGTTCTCAAGTGCCCAAACATAATGCCCATGACTCTCGATGATAAGAATGCGAACCCAACGGAGAACGTCAAGTGCGTAGAAGTGATGCCAACAATCTCCAACAAAGGCATTCGGTACCTATTTGTCTTGTAAGTGCAATCCATCAAAATAACAGATAGGAAACACCTTACCAACTTTATTGAGTCGGGATGTGACCAAAATAACTCGGTGACAACATTCGTAACGAGATGCTTCATATGCCATGACGACCACTTATTCTTCTCCAATATGTGCAACGGTTGTTGCATTTGAGTCCTCCCGCCCGCATCCTCATTTCGGACTTTTTGTCTTGCATTATATATTGTCCTCATTGTCGATACGTTTCTAACGTCTCTTTGCTTCAACGTATTTAGGATGTCTCTTGGCTTCACATTCCCTTTGTCATTTGCACTACAACTTCCTGCTCCCCTTATCCAATCTCGGCAAATGAATGCCCGTCCAAGTTTTTGCGGGCTCGTGATTGTGCCTCCCACATATAACGATGATATACCACAACGAGTCGGCATTTTCCTTTACGTTGATAAGGAAAGGGCATCCACATTTCTTGGTACCGGTTTGGGTCCTCGCCGTTTCCTCTTCTTCTTCATTTCTTGGTTTCGAATCAATTTTTGCAAGCTTTACCCTTCCCACTCTTTGTGACATTCCCCTATAAGTCCCGACCTCTCACAGCAAGTTTCACCCTTCCCCTGCGCTTAATGCCCCGGCGTCGAGTGCTTTGTCACTAGCACAAACATGTTCTCACGGCCTATCATTTGAACCCATGAAGCTGCCGCTTCTCTAGTTGGGAATGGCCCACAGGTGTAAACGTGTCGTGTATTACGGAAATAGGTAAAGCAGGCATTACACTGCAATACAAACATTGTAACATTATAATCAACCGAAATGTACAGCACAATCACAAAAACATCCCAAAAAAACGAGTTCTCGGTAGTACAGTCCGCAACTTTCTTCAAAGTCTCGCTCACGAACGGCCGAGGGATTCTTGAATACTCTCGATTTTACTGGTTCGTGACCTACGTATACTATCGTTCCTATATGGCCAGAGACGTAACCATACATCTCGGTCTGCGAGGCCGAAACAATCGCGCACCGCATCCACGAAACAACGGATAACCGCAAAAAAACACAATAAATTTGCAAAATTACCTCTAAAGTACGACCTCTCTCTTGCACCAAGCGGTACAAACCTCCATTATATAGTGGAAACAAGTTCGGATTTGAAGAAATTACCAAACCTACGGTGACAAACAAATCATCATTTTCACGGTTATACACAACTAAAAAGTTCTAAAAAACACGAATATGGTTGTCAAACATTGTTACCTCGCTGTCGGATGATGTCAATCCGCAAGAATCGATCAACGCTCGCCAAATGCAATGTGGCTTTGTGGTTCAACCTTGTGGTGGGGTGCCTTTTTTTCTTTGTCAAAATGATTTCTGGGGTTTGAATCAATATATATACAAGGGCAAAATGGTCTTTTCCACTTTTGCTGAAATTTTTACAAAAACTTTGGGTGCCTTCATTAAATGGTGGGGTGCCCTTAGCGGCGCTTTTTTTTTTTTATTAGTGAGAGTTGAAGTTATGAGCTCCTCCAACCTTACTTTTTGGCAAGTATTGTATCTATCATCTTATTAAATATACTTTGGCATCTGTCAAGTATACGATTGTTCATTCCTTGAAGGAACATTTTAAAGCTAGGTGTAGGCATGATTGTATGGACCCCTAAGAGTAGGTCTGTCAAATCCCGAAATTTTTAAATCGGTAATTACGGTTAATCCGGGATTAAGGAAGCTTAATTATGATTTTGGTTGGGAGTCGGGAATGAAACACCGGTGAATTTGAGATTTATAACTAATTTTATTAATTTGTGATGTTTCCCTAGTGTTGTGTATTATATATTATTTTATTTTGTGAAATTCGGGTGATTGAGTAAATTTGAGATTCGCGGAGTTTTGTCTCGAGATACGTGTCGAGACGGGTGCCGAGATAGTCAAAATATTGACATAAATATTAGTTTCGAATTTCGCGATGAATAATTGAATTTAAATTCAAAATTTGGACCTTGAATAGACTTAACGAGCTGATGTGAGGATTTGCCTCGATTTGCGTGTAAGTCGGGATTGGAGGTAGTGTGAAATGAGACGAAGTTGTGCGAGATCTTGTTTCGATTTTGGTGTCGGATGACAGTAGTCGAGGTTAAGATTTGGTCCAAACTGGTTCAAGTTTGGATAAGTATGGTAAGAGGATTTGTCCATAAGGGTTATGTATGTCATGGACAAAGTTAAGATTTTTGGGGTTTTTGTGTGACCAAAACCAGTATTATGGACATTTCATGAAAATGAACTGTTTTGTCGAGAGTTTTGTTCAATTTGGTGAAAAATCGAATAAAAAACGGGCGCCGAAAGTCAAAACACGTCAAAATAGAAGTTTTTGAAATTAATTAAAAAAAAAATTAAGCTGCTCACAAGCAGAAGAGGGTTTATATATAAATAAAGAAAAAAAAATCAAAAATCAAAAAATCAATCGATTCCTTTTATATTCAAGAGAACGTTTTCTCCTAACTTTCTCAATTCGATCTTTCGCTCCTCGAGCTCCTTACATCCAATTTTCACTCGGTTTCTTTCCACAAAATCGTAGAGCATCGCGAGACGGTCAGTTCGAGCTAAGTTTCTGAGATAGAAACGAAGTATTCGGCCTGCAATTTGGTAAATTCTTAATGTCATGCATTTTTCTTCAATTCAATTTGAATTCTCGCGATTTTTCGATTTTTTTTCGTGGGGTTTTGATAGAAATTAGTTGGAATTGTTGTTAATTGGTATATTGGATTGATGTGCGTCAATTTGGGATAAATTCCACCAACGTGGGTTATGATTTTGATGAGGTGAACTATTGCAATTCAGTTGATAACTATTTTGGAGATGTTTTAATAGTTGATATTGATTATTGGTTTTAATCAAATTTGACTCCACGGGCAGTGAAAATATTTTGGTGTTGGTATCGGGTGGTTTCGTGGCGTTTATTGTCGAGTTTTGAGGATTTAATTGCGAAAATATTAATTCGGAGAAGTTTTTTTTAGTTCAAAACATATAAAGTTGCCAAGTCGATATGTCATATGGGAAAATTCATAACTTCTCCGTCGGTGATCCGATTTGGGTGTTCTTGGAATCTATGGAAAGTAGGACATGAGTACTACAAGTTCCTTTAAGGTCATCATGACAAATATTGAGGTTTTCAAGGTTAAAAAGTTATACCAAATTGGATAGTTGAAAGCTAGTTGAAATAGTTATATAAATTAATATTTTTGGAAACTGTTCTCAAGCGTACTCTGATCGTGGTTTTCATTGGGCTTTGTGATATCATTTCACTTGAGACTTGACCTATAATATAATTGGGTATGCAGGGAAGCTATTGGAACCATTTTCAAGGTGATCCAACGCTCTAGGAACCTCGAAAATTAAGCTTAAGTTGGTTTTTTGTAAGGTTAAGTAAATCTCATAGTAACCTTTACATTGTATGATTATATTTTGTATAAATTGCATTGATCCTTGAATTGCATTTTTTGTTGTACATGCATACACGGTTTGAGAGGGTAAGGCGTTACGAGTCTCCTTATAGTGTCTATATCGGGGTTATTGAACACTATATTATGCTTGAGAGGCTGGAGTCACTGATACTTTGCATCACGTGGTTATCATGAGATCACGTTGAATCCGATCATACTCCCATAGTCTAGAGGAACGAGACTCGTTTAGTTATTTTCCCCGCGCATGAGTTCTTATTACTATTTACTTACCACTTTCGAAGACCGGTCATCTGATTGTGGTTGGATAACAAAAACGGGATGGATTCACGGTTATATTTAATTCCTTGGATTATATTGTTCGTTTAAATTCCTCGGATTATGCATTTGATTACTACATGTGTATTGAATAGTGTGGGATTTATTTATCTGATATTATCAAATTTTTATAATTAGATAATGACAGGTTTTAGCGGCGACAAAGGTAAGGAAAAGCTTTCCGATTATTGGTAACTTGTTCAGTTTCTTTCTCTCTATGTTTGTATTACTTTTGAATATAAAATATTGTATAAATGAGTTTTTAGGTTCGTGTGAGGTTAGGATATCTTTTGAAAGTGTTGAAATGGTTTTGGAGAAGGACTGAAATTGTTTTAATGGTTTTCGAATGGATTGGAATGTCGATTAGTTAAGGTATTAATGATTTAATAATGTTGAAAGTCTGAGATATGTTATAATGAATAAATAATCATTATTAATGCGATATATTTTGTTATGGGGTGGATTGTGAGGAAAAAATTACAAAAGTACACATGTTTGTACTTTAAATGAGAAAAATAGGGCTGAAATGCTTTTATTACATGTGTTCGGACTTACACTGATAGCTCATTCTGAGAAGGCGCTATCAGTGTATGGCTGAGCCACGTAGGACGGCCTTACACTGATAGCGCTTTTTGAAAAGGCGTTATCAGTGTATGGTCGTCCTACGTGGACAGTGAGGTGGAAAGCAATTGTATAGATAGCTCCTTTTGAAAATAAGCTATATATACAAAATTATACACTCTATGAATGACTCCTTTTGAAAATGAGCTATCAATACAAATTTTTTTCCCCATGAACGACACTTACATATGGAGATGGACGACCCGCGCCACTCGCGTATGTCGAGGTAGACAACCAATGTAAACAACGCGCACACATATCGACGCGGACAACCCATGCAAATGTCACCCATGTATGCCGAGGTGGAGATTTCATGCAAACGTCAAGCACATCTGTCGAGGTGGGCGACCCATGCAACCTCGCGCAACTCATGCAAACGTCACGCACGTGTCTCGAGGTGATAAAGACAATGTAAACGCCGCGCACGTATCTCCTGGTTGACAAGACATGGAAACGCCACGCACGTATGTCGAGGTGGGCCAGCCATGCATATCCACTACAGACCATGAACCCCATGCAAACGTCACGCACGTATCGCGAGGCGGACAACCCGAGTGAGTTGCATGCTTACTATGGATATGCATGACTGGCCCACCTCGACATACGTGCATGGCGTTTCCATGTCTTGTCAACCAGGAGATACGTGCGCGACGTTTACATTGTCTTTATCACCTCGTGAACCGTGCGTGACGTTTGCATGAGTTGCACAAGGTTGCATGGGTCGCCCACCTCGACAGACGTGCCTGCCATTTGCATGAAATCTCCACCTCGGCATACATGGGTCACGTTTGCATGGGTTGTCCACGTCGATATGCGTGCGCATTGTTTACATTGGTTGTCTACCTCGAGATACGCGAGTGGCGCTGGTCGTCCATCTTCATATGCACGTGGCGGTCATGGGGAAAAGGATTTGTATTGATAGCTCCTTTTCAAAAGGAGCTATCAATAAAAAGTATAAATGAGCTATCAATAGAAAGTATAATTTTGTATAGATAGCTCCTTTTCAAAAGGAGCTATCTATACATATTGCCTCGCCAACTCAACGCCACCTCACCGCCACCTCACAACCATGAAGCCTAGTCAATTGCAATAATGCATTCTCATAAGGTGTTATCACCTATTTTTGAAAATAAAAAGTAAACTACCCTATTTTGTGAAATAAAATGTAAATGTCCCCCACTTTTGGAAAAACACCGGATTGTGAGTCATTTGGCATTTCCAGTAAGCTGAGCAAGTTTGTTGAAGATTTATGAAGGCTGGGATTTCCGGTGTTGGCTAAGAAATAGAGGAGATGTTGGCAAAAAAATTTTATGAATATTTAAGGATTATATAATTAATCTTTACTGAACTTTGAGTTACGAGATTCATTTTAGAACCCCTTTGTGGTTGATAAAGAATCATATTTGATAATTACTCTGATATATTTTAAATTATTTATTGAATGAGAGGTTAAGGCTGCTAGGTTATCTGGGAATTAAGGTAATCTAGGCCGGTCAGATGCCCTAATTAGGTGGGGTCTGACAAGGTCTGTGTTTGGCAAGTGACAACTGGTTCTTGCCTAGTTGTACTGGAGTATATATGTAATCCCACATCGAAAATATAATAAAAGTTGGTGTAGTATATGAACGAAGTATATTTGATCTTAACATAAGCCAATTGATTTTGTGCAAAATAGACCCCAACCCTATTTATATGCACGCGTACGTATGTGTGTAGCCTAACACTCTCTAGGCCCACAAATTTTTAGAGGTAAGACAGAGGTGACGAGTAAGATTTATTTTATGATAGTTACATTATATTCTTTCGACATTTGAGTTAGTGGTAGAGACATTCTTTTAGCCTCATGGGATTAGACGAGCCTTACTCGGGAGGGGCTAATTAAGCATGTATGGTGATCAAAAAAAAGTAGTGAATTATTTTTTTTGTTTGATTTTCCACATGTTGTCTAGTGCCAATTGCTTCGATTAATCCACGCACTGTTGGGCCTCATATAGAGGGTGAACCTCCAAAAGTTATTTTTTTTCTACACTTACGAATAGTGGTCGGTGATAAAGAAAAAGTAGGTTGTGAACGTTTTCAAACAAAAGAAAAAGAAAAAAAAATAGTGTATAATTAGCGATGTTGATGAGTTGATGTGTATTTGCAATTAAGTTTGTCTTTAATGAATGGTGTGGATGTAGTGATGTCCGTTGGTGCGAATGCTAAAGCATGTGAGGAAGTCAAATTTAACGCTTGCATGCATGTGCATGAATCGGTATTGACATCGATAGTTGGGCTTGTTCACTTATGCAGTGCCAAATAAACTAGTTAGAACTGTAAGCACATCATGGCACTGTGGAACTCATCACAAAATCTTTGTTTAGTTTCAAACCCACTATATTACATCCACATAATTAAAGCGATGAAAAATTAGTAACGAATTTAAGAGGACCGTATTATTATAACTCAAGAAAGACACTTACAATTGACGTGCATGCACTTGTCGACGTTAGACTCAGGTACGGACGCATGTGTATGTTGGGGGGCCATGGGCCCCTCTAAATTTTTCGTTTTTACTTTTTAGTAGAGAGTATATATGCGTATTCAATATCCACCCCAATAAAATCTCAATTTGCCCCCTCCCACATCTCACACAACAGTTTTAAAGTGCACGTTTTGCTCTTAAAATGCACATCTTCCTATTATTTCGGGATTTAACTTGCTTTGCTAAGTATTTAAGTTTTTTTACAAGTGTAAATTTATAAGTTATATTAGTTATCTTCTTGAGCAGCATTATTTTTTCAGCATTTTTGTGCAGCTCTTTATTTTCTTCACTATCAAGGTATAAGTTCTCACTTCTCACCATTTTTGCTTTCCTCATCAGGTTTGCTTTGAAACATTAAGAGTTATTCTATATTGACGGTAATCAATGATATAGTAAGGTATTTTAACTTCTTTACTTTTTGTTTTATAAAAAATAATGATTTTTAAAATCTTTCACATACTATTAATGTTGAACAATATCAAAAGTACTCCAATGTAAGAATTTAATGGGGCTCTTAAGTCTTCAGACTAACAATTTAACTACTTTTGATTAGAGAGAATTTTGGCCTCCCCTCAAGCAAGAGGCTGCGTCCGCCCCTGGTTAGACTGTTGTGCCTTACGATGTGTGCACATCAAAAATAATGATCAAGGGCCGCCAAGCAATTTCGTATCATTTTTGTATTAATTTCCTGAGTTACAAAAGCATTAATTTTTCAATTAAAAACAATAACATGTACACTTTCTACACATTTTAATTACATGCCATAAAATTCATGCACTTGGATAGCGGAAGCCCACCCAACAACATGGTGGTGTCGAGACTGGCTATATTAAGGTTGTGAAAACGACCACATGAGCCGAGTCATGCTTCCCCCAAACCTTAAGAGGAGTATTTGTACATTTTGATTCATATTTGCTACACATTTTTCTTACTAGTGTCTTTAGCTAAACCCTAAAAATATCATAAAGCTGTCGCCCAAATTTTTAAGCTGATTTTGCCAACCATGCTTGTAATGCATTGCCTAACACACGCCAAAATATACATCAACCAACATAAAAAAAGTCGTGTGTTGTGGAGTATGGATGACCATGCATGTATACCAACATATTGTGTAGTCATGTAACTTGTATTTCTCACTTAATATTACCTCTACTTGTCTATGTATTGTCATGTTACTTGTAACAATTTCCAATGTACACCAACTATTCCATATATTGTCAAATTACTTGTAATGTGTTGTATGACATGGGGTGTATGTGTTACTTGTACACATTGTATAAAATACATTTATCATCATCACCAAATGACCTATATAAAGGGTGCTAACCTCATTGTAAAAACACACCAAGTTGAATGAAAACATCTCATTCCAACTATCTCATTTCTTCTCTTCTCTTTTGTAGTAGTGGTTTATAGTAGTAAAAGTTCTTAGTCTTCTATTTCCTTCTCTAGTTCTTAGCAAGTTCCAACTCAATTTATAACACGTTATCAGCACGAGCTTCCTCTAGCATTAAGGAGACCTTGAAGTTCAAGAAGGCTTGCTAAGGAGACAAAGCTAGGAAGGTATAACTTTTGTTATTTAAATAAGTTCAATTTATTTCTATATTATCATGGTTGCTTCCTTTTATTACATGCATCACTTCTATATGCATACTTTATTCATATACTATGCATTATAACGTCACCGATTGTGAAAGTATGCTCTGTAGTTGCGTCTTGTACGATCTTCTACATCAGAAATCAAAAGTCAATATGTGACATAACTAGTTTTCTCGCTATACTACAAATGATTAATTATGCTCTATTCTTGGTTTTTTATATTGCAAATAGTGTTATGAATTTGAGTTGATAGTGGGTAAGCCTTGTCATCGGTAAAGCTAAACATTGAAAGGGAGACGAGTTATCCCGTTCGAGGAGGCATGATTTTAAGTAGACTTTGTCTCGCCACCCAACCTGAAGGTTGTCCCACCAACTCATACAAGTAGTACATTTTGTATATTAATAATCAAGTTGTGAACATATATTTAATCGTATATTATTTATTTTATATAAAAGAGAAAAACTATTTACTCAATTTCTTGACATATTTTCGTACTATGACAAACCTTCAAAACTTGAATTTGTTGCTCTTGATATCACTGAAAATAATTATTTGCCATGACAACTGGATGCCGAGATACATCTCCAAGCTAAAGACTTGGGAGAAACTATTATAGAAGGAAATGAAATATCAATGCAAGACCGTGCGAAAGCACTGATATTCCTTCGCCATCATCTCCATGAAGGTCTGAAAAGTGAGTATCTCACTATAAAAGATCATCTCACCTTGTGGTTAAGCTTGAAAGAGCGATATGATCACCAAAAGACGTGATATTTCCAAAAGCTCAAAACGACAGCAAATCTTAGGCTACAAGACTTCAAAACATCGGTGAGTATAACTCCACCATGTTTAATATTACCTCTCGTTTGAGGTTTGTGTGGAGAAAATATATCTCGATGAGGCAATGATGGAAAAAACATTCGATTTTTCATGCCTCGAATCGTTGTTGCAACAGCAATATCGAGCGTGTTAATTTAAAAAGTACTCAGAATTAATTTCTTGTCTCATGGTGGCTGAACAAAATAATGAGCTTTTATTGAAGAACCACAACTCCCGTTCAACTGGTTCCGCTTCAATTAATAAAGCAAATGCAACATCCTATAATGACCATAAAAAGGGTCATGGAAAGAAAAACCACGGACGTGGAAATGAGAAAGGATCAATCAGCAAAGATCGTGGCAAGCCCTATTCTAAATTTCGTGGCAATAAGTTCCAAAATAAATGGAATAAAAATGACGCCGTTCAGAATAAGGGGAAAAATACTGCTGAAAATGGGCATGCTCGTAATTGTGACCAACCATGTCACAGGTGTGGTCTAAAAGGCCACTGGGCTCATGTATGCCGTACGCCTAAACATTTTATTGATCTTTATCAAGCCTCCTTAAAGGAGAAAGGCAAAACAGTTGAGATGAACTTCACTGTCGGAGATTGCTCGTCGGACATCAATTATATGGATGTCCCGAATTTTCATGATGATCCAAACACTAATCTCGATATTTTTAATGATTATATGTAATGATTTTCAATAATTTTATGCACTAGTTTTTGTTATGCTTCTTAGTTATATGTACTAGTTTCTTATTATGAATGAAATATAATTTTTTTTTCTAATTTTCCAAACATTATTTGTCTAGATGGATCAACAAATCATGTGTTCAAATCATGAATCAAATAAGAGCGATATATGTCTTGCTGATTGTGCTACAACGCACACAATCCTTTAAAACAGAGAATATTTCTCCAATTTGAACTTAGCTGAGGCTAATGTTCAAACAATATATGGCATCTCCAATTTGATTAATGGCTCTGGAAGAACAAATATTATGTTGTCTGGGGAAACAACAATTCATGTTGACGATGCCTTATACTCTGAAAAATCCAGAAGATTACTCAGCTTTAAAGATATTCGACAAAATGGATACCACATTGAAACCATGAACGAAAATAATAGAGAATTTCTCTATATCACATTGGTTTCAAATGGGAAAAAAGAAGTGTTAGAAAAATTCTCAGCTTTATCCTCTAGATTATATTTTACTCATATAAGACATGTCGAAACGAATGTCATCTTAAATAAGAAAATTAATGATCAAAAGACATTCATTTTATGGCATGACCGGCTTGGTCATCCAGGATCATCAATGATGCGAAGAATAATTAATAATTCGCATGGACATCCTTTAAGGAGTCACAAAATATTTTCAGCTGGTGATTATAATTGTGCTAGTTGTTCTCAAGGTAAATTGATAGTTAAACCATCCCAAAGTAAAATTGTTGTGGAATCCCCAATTACGCATTCAGGGAGACATATGTGGACCTATTCATCCTCACTGTGGACCATTTAGATATTTCATGGTTTTGATAGATGCATCAACTAGGTGGTCACATGTTTCTTTGCTTTCGACCCGCAATGTTGCTTTTGTTAGACTTTTAGCACAAATCATTAAGTTAAGAGCACGATTCCCTGACAACCCAATCAAGACCATCCGTCTTGATAATGCCGGAGAATTTCAATCTCAAGCATTTAAAAATTATTGCATGTCTATAGGAATTACCATTGAACATTCTGTTCCACACGTGCATACCCAGAATGGTTTGGCTTGAATCTTTGATCAAACACATTCAATTAATTGCTAGGCCTTTAATCATGAGTACTAAGTTATCAACTTCAGTTTAGGGACATGCAGTCCTTCATGCAGCATCTATCATTCATTATAGGCCTACTGTGTAACGACCCTAAAAATCTAACTCGTGTCACGTGCCATTTTAGGGTCGTATGTGGGACCCACTCGTCGTGATTCGGATCGAAATCGACGCGAAATAGGGTCTAGTTAAGGTTTAGACGCGGTGTACCCGTATTTCAGAGTGCAATGGCATTTTTGTCAATTTTTGGTGAAAATGGGGTATTTTTCATGGTTTAATTCGGACATAAAATCGATGAGATAAGTATAAAAAAAAGAAGAAAAAAAAGAAGAGATCGGATAAGAGAGAGAGAGGTCGCCAAGTGAGAGAGAGAGAGAGAGAGAGAGAGAGAGAAAAAGGAGAAGGGAGCTCACGTGAGGAGCAATGGCCTCAAAGAAGATCGAGGCCATGGACGGCGGCTTGCGGCACGCGCAGCATGCGCGAACGACCAGGCGAGCAGTCGCGGTGGCGCGATGACAGCGGCGACGGTGAGTGGCTCCATTGGCAACGGCGAGCCTCCGTTGCAATAGCAGCGCGTGACGCGGTTCGCGGTGCGGTGATCGAGCCATCGAAGGGATCGACGCAAAGGGAGATCGCGAACGAGCAGCAGCAGCGGCGCTGCGGCGCTTCGACTCCGACGCGGATGGGCCGGGATTCGCGCGACGCGGCTCCAGCTCAGCAGCGTGTCTAGGCTAAAGCACGCCAATGGTTGAAGCGGCGCGGCAGCAATGCGGCAAATGACACTGATGAACGACGTGGAACAACGACGTGGTGGTGCGTTGCCGGACCGATCGGTCCCCGACGAGACACAACAATAGTGGAACTTCGGAGTCATTTTTTAGGTACGTAAGAATCCATCTAAAAGTCACCAAGTGTTTACTTTTCCATCGTTGATTTCCTATTCCTTGTTATTGTACTCTATTCCGTGATACATTTGGGTTGGTGGTCGAGTTACTCCCACCTGATATTCGTAGTGTACTTATGGCGCCTTAGCGTAGCAGCGTGTGATCGAGCACTCGGTGAATTGCAACCCGAGTTGCATTAAGGGGTGCACATGTCGGGCAAACACCGCGAGGAACCAGGCGAAAGGAAGTGGGGCACCCACCGAAAGGATCTGGGGTCCGTAAGAAGTACTTGAGTCTAGATCGGACGAGGCAGTACACTTTGTTTCTCTCGTGTTATTTACTCATGTGATGATCTTAGCACAATTGCTTGTTTAGTTTCCGCATGATTATTTAACATGTTTATTGGTATCTATTTATTTTCTTATAAATGCTCGGTGTACTTCGTTTGGAGTCTTACTAACTGTACTCCCCATCTGGCTTTTTGTGATGGTCGAGTGCAGATCCCAGTGCTAGTAGGGGCAAGGGGATTTTGGGCGACTTCATCATCGCCATGGCCGAGGACCCGCTAGTACGTGCGATTTTGATATTTTGCTTTACTTTTGGGTAATGGGAGACTGGATATACACTGTACTTGTATATATTACTGCTTAATATTGTCGCCTATATACAGAGTACGTTCCTCGGGTTTTCCACAATAGGAGTTGCTCTTATAAATGATGTTTTATATGATGATGAATTTAATTGTTTTACTTGCTTTAAATTTAAGACTTCCGCTGTTTTAATGCTAAAAGTGATTCAACTGACTAACTAAACTGATTAACGAAATAAGTTAACACGCATATCAAGTAGTCATGATGTAGCAAATGACGTTAGTGGCGCGTGGGACCCAGTGGGTCAAGGACCTGACAAGACTGCGGGGGCCGCGCTCTCCACGTGGCGACCTCGGGATTGGGGGCCGTCACAGGTGGTATCAGAGCGAGAGTTCTAGGAACCTCGGGAAATTAACCGAAAGAGCATAAGATTAAAAAAAAATATTAGATGTGGAGACCCGACGTACTTGCCTTAGAACTTTAGTTGGGAAGCAAAGTGAGCGGGTAGTACCAGGACTTATATGTGTATATATTGATTGTAATACTTACATACACGTAGTACGACGCTGACATGCGACACGTTCGCGGTTTACTCATTCGACATGGATGGACGACCAGTTTTTCATGCGGATGATGGGGGCCAGACGAGCAGCTCGACACCTGCGGACTCAGATCAGACCTTGCGCGACACTATCGCACTCCATAGTTTACAGCTCGAGGAGTTGCTTCGAGCGCAGGCAGCGGCCACATCGGCCGCTGCCACACTCTCCACCGCCACTACTGTAGAGCAGACAGTTGTCGCCTTGACTGTTCCGGCGGCCCCACTCATGACAACTACTACCGAGATACTGCTAGCAGTCACTACACCATTGACTACGCCGGCCGTGGCACCGACACTGATTCCACCCCAGGAGATCACATTCGAGACCTTCTTATTAGCTGAGGCGAAGTTGATTAAGAAGTTCGTTCATTTTCAGCCAGGCTACTATCATGGAGGCGGAAACCCAGTGGTAGCTGGGAAGTGGATCCTTTCAAACGAGAAACATCACGGACTTTGAGGATTCACGCCAGTATACGAGCTAGGAGTTTTGGATTCATGCTCAGGGGAAATACTGCAATATGGTGGACCGCCCATACAGCTGCCCATGGAGAGCCGAGTACTTGGGCATAATTCAAGAAATTCTTCTATGATCAGTATATCCCGATCGAGATTCAGCTGAGACTGAGAGATGAGTTCTTGACGCTGAGGCAGGGTGGCCGGACGGTGTCGCAATACATGGAGAGATTCACATACCTGCTTACTTTCGCGATGGACGTAGCTGAGACCGAGTGACTTCAGGTCCATTACTTTATTCGAGGACTCCGACCAGAGATTGAGGGAGCACAAATTGTACGCCAAGTCCTGTAAGTGCGAGTTTTGGCTTGTTGAGGTGAAATTCTTGGGACACGTGATCAGCAACAGAGGTATTTTAGTGGACGCGAGTAAGATTCACCCTATCATCGACTGGCCTACACCAGAGTGCGTGATAGACATCAAGAGCTTTTTAGGATTGATAGGATATTATCGACGCTTTATACAGGACTTCTCCAAAATTGCAGCGCCGATGACTAGATTGACCAAGAAGGATGTGATTTTTCATTGGTCCAGTGAATGCGAGGCGACCTTTACAGAGTTGAAGAAGAAGTTGACTTCTGCACCGTTATTAGTGTTGCTAGAGCTGGACAAAGAGTTGACTGTTCATACGGATGCTTGTGGCACTGGATTGGGATGCATACTGATGCAGGGAGACATAGTGATAGCTTATTTACCGCTTCAGATGAGGACTCATGAGAGGAACTATCCAATGCACGACCTGGAGCTTGCAGCGAGCGTATGTGCACTGAAGGTTTGGAGACACTACCTTTATGGTGAGAGGTTCACACTGTATACAGATCATAAGAGTTTGAAGTATATTTTCACCCAAAAAGACCTGAATATGAGATAACGACGGTTGTTGGAATTGTTGAAGGACTACGACTTCGCCATCGAGTATCAGCCTGGGAAGGCGAATGTCGTAGCAGATGCCCTTAGCAGGAGAGGACCAGACAGTGAGACAGTAGTTTGCAAGATGACCCACAAGTTTGGTTTACTCGAGGCGGCAGCAGCTATGAGTTTGTCAGAGGTTCCAGATGCTGCAGAGGCACATATTTGCAGACAGATGAGAGTACCGACAAAATCTATTCCGCGCGTTTTGGAGTGTCAAAGAGCTGATGTGATGTATCAGAGGTTCAGGGACATGACACAAAGTCCAGATTACCCAGATTGGCGTGAGTCCATTGATGAGTGTTTGAGACACCGAGGTAGATGGTGGATTCCGACAGTGGCAAAGTTACGCGATGGTATTCTTCAGGAGGCTCATAGATCCAGGTACACAGTGCATCCCGGTAGGACCAAAATGTATCATGATATGCGACGATTATTTTGGTGGCCAGGGATGAAGGTAGATGTTAGCTAGTATGTGAGGAGTTGTGAGGTGTGTCAGCAGGGTAAGGCTGAGCACAAGAAGCCTGGGGGACTATTGCAGCCACTATCTATCCCACAGTTGAAATAGGAACACATCACTATGAACTTCGTCAGTGGGTTGCCGACGACTCTGCGCAAGCACGATGCCATTTGGGTAGTCGTGGATCGAAGAGAATTTTATCCCAATCTCCATGAAATATAACTTTCCACAGCTGAGCACGCTCTTCGAGCTAGAAATTATCAGACTGCACGGAGTGCGAGTATCTATAGTGTCAGACAGAGAAAGTCGACTTACTTCGCAGCTTTGGCAGGCTATGCAGGAGCGGTATGGTACCAGATTGCAGTTCAGCACGACTTTTCATCCGCAGACTGACGGGCAGTCTGAGAGACTTATTCAAATTCTTGACGACATGTTAAGAACCTGTGTGCTACAGTTTGGAGGGGAGTTTTTACCACTTTGTGAGTTTGCCTACAATAATAGCTATCAGGCTAGTATTGGGATGCCACCATTCGAGTGCTATACGGGAGACCATGCAGATCACCAGCTTGCTGGGCAAAGCCCGATGACGTAGCTACCGTTGGGCTTGAGATTGTTGTAGATCACACAGAGAAAATTAGGCTGATTCGTCAGAGGTTACAGGCTGCTCATGATAGACAAAAGAAGTACGCGAACAAGTACCGCGATGGTCTGAGTTATGAAGTGGATGATTGGGTCTACTTGAAGGTTTCTCCGTTGAAGGGCCTCACTTGGGAGAGAGAGTCTACCGTGTGAGGGCAATACCCCCACTTGTTCCAAGGTAAAAAACTAATTAAATTTGAATTTCGAGGACGAAATTTTCTTTTAGTTAGGAAGACTGTAACGACCCTAAAAATCTAACTCGTGTCACTTGCCATTTTAGGGTCGTATGTGGGACCCACTCGTCGTGATCCGGATCAAAATCGACGCGAAATAGGGTCAAGTTAAGGTTTAAACGCAGTGTTCCTGTATTTCGGAGTGCAATGGTATTTTCGTCAATTTTTGGCAAAATGGGGTATTTTTCGGGGTTTAATTCGGACATAAAATCGATGAGATAAATATAAAAAAAGAAAAAAAAGAAAAAAAATAAGAGATCGGATAAGAGAGAGAGAGTGGTCGCCAAGTGAGAGAGAGAGAAGAGAGGAGAGGAGAGAGAGAGAGAAATAGAGAGAGAGACGACCAGAGAGAGAGAGAGATGGAGAGAGGGAGAGAGGGAGATAGAGAGAAAGAGGTGAAGGGAGCTCCGGTGAGGAGGAGCGGCTTCAGCAAGACTGGAGGCCTCGGACTGTGGCTCGCGACGACGCGAACGGCTTCGGGCGAGCGATCCGCAGCGATGGCGCGATGACAGCGCGACGGTGAGTGGCTCCACTGGCGAGGGTCGACGAGCCTCCGTTGCATCAGCAGCACGGACAGCTGTTCGTGGTGCGGCGACGTGCCATCGAAGGGATCGACGCAAGGGAGATCGCGAACGAGCAGCAGCGGCGGCTGCGAGGCGGCCTGAACTCCAGCGCAGATGGCTGGACGGCGACGCGACTCCAGCAGCGGCACCGACGAGAAGAAGCGACGCCGACGGAAGCGGCGACGGCAGCGGTGCGGTGAACGACGTGGAGCAACGACGCGGTGGTGCGTTGCCAGACCGATCGATCCCTGACGAGACACAACAATAGTGGAACTTCAAAGTCATTTTTGAGGTACGTAAGAATCCATCTGAAAGTCACTGAGGGTTTACTTTTCCATCGTTGATTTCCTATTCCTTGTTATTGTACTCTATTCCGTGATACATTTGGGTTGGTGGTCCAGTTACTCCCACCTGATATTCGTAGTGTACTTATGGCGCACTAGGTTGTTGCACGTGTTATCAGGCACTCGGTGAATTGCAACTCGAGTTGCATTAAGGGTGCTCGTGTCGGGCAAACACCGCGAGGAACCAGGTGAAAAAAAGTGGGGGCACCCACCGAAAGGATCGTGGGGGTCCGAAGTACAGTTTAGTCTGACTGGGACGAGTACACATTTTGTTTCTCTCGTGTTATTTACTCATGTGATGATCTTAGCACAATTGCCTGTTTAGTTTTCGCATGATTATTTGACATGTTTATTGGTATCTATTTATTTTCTTATAAATGCTCGGTGTACTTCATTTGGAGTCTTACTAACTGTACTCTCCATCTGGCTTTTGTGATAGTCGAGTGCAGATCCCAATGCTAGTAGGGGCAAGGGGATTTTGGGCGACTTCATCTGACTACCCACGGTCGAGGACCCACTAGTACATGCGATTTTGATATTTTGCTTTACTTTTGGGTAATGGGAGACTGGATAGACACTGTACTTGTATATATTACTGCTTAGTATTGTCGCCTATATACAGAGTACTTTCCCCGAGTTTTCCACAATATGAGTTGCTCTTATAAATGATGCTTTATATGATGATGAATTTAATTGTTTTACTTGCTTTAAATTTAAGACTTCCGCTGTTTTAATGCTAAAAGTGATTCAACTGACTAACTAAACTTATTAACGAAATAAGTTAACACGCATATCACGTAGTCATGATGTAGCAAAGGACGTTAGTGGCGTGTGGGACCCAGTGGGTCAAGGATCTGACAGGACTGTGGGGGTCGCGCCTCTCCACGTGGCGACCTTGTGATTGGGGGTCGTCACATACTACATACCATGAACATTCCCCCATGCAACTCATTTTAGGTCAACAACCAAATATTTCACACTTGAAGATTTTTGGTTGTGCAATGTATGTTCCTATACCACCTCCCAATAGAACTAAGATGGGGTCCACAACGAAAACTTGGGATTTATGTCGGATTTAACTCATCGTCCAATATAAGATACCTTCAGCCTTTAACAGGGGATTTATTTACTGCACGTTTTGTTGATTGTCACTTTGATGAAGCAATTTTCCCACCATTAGGGGGAGATAAGAAGCTAATTCAAAAGGAATAGCGCGAAATTGCTTAGAATGCATCAACTTTATCACATTATGATCCACGCACAAATCAGTGTGAACTTGAAGTTCAAAAGATCATTAATTTGCAACAAATCGCAAATCAATTACCTGATGCATTTACAGATGCAAAACAAGTGACAAAATCACATATTCCAGCTGTAAATGCTCCTGTAAGAATTGATGTCTCTGTGCAACAAAATGCACAAGAACCAACGAAACGCTTAAAGCGTGGAAGACCAGTTGGTTCAAAAGACACAATTCCTCGAAAGAGTAAAACGAGAGTAAAAATAAATACAAATCAAAATACTTCTGAGAAAGCACAAAAATCCTTTAATAAGGATTTGTCAGAACAAGTTGATTATGACGAGGAACAACTACCTCTAGAAAAAGAGAAAAAAGATGAAAATAATGAAATCTCAATAAATTATTTAAACTCTGGTAAGATTTGGGATCAAAATAAAATTGTTCCTGATGATATATTTGCTTTTAACATGTCATTTGAAATATGTGAAAATGATGATGATCCAGAACCACGATCAGTGGACGAATGTCGAAAAAGACCTGATTGGCAAAAATGGCAAGAGGCTATCCTAACAGAGCTAGACTCGTTAAGGAAACGAGAGGTTTTTGGACCGATCGTTCAAACGCCAGATGACGTAAAACTTGTTGGATATAAATGACTATTTGTACGAAAGATAAACGAAAAAAATGAAGTTACAAGGTATAAAGCAAGACTTGTAGCTCAAGGTTTCTCACAAAGACCTGACATCGATTATGAGGAAACATATTCTCCTGTTATAGATGCAATCACATTTCGGTTCTTGATAAGCCTTGCAGTTTCTAAAGGGCTCGATATGCATTTAATGGATGTCGTTACAGCATATCTCTACGGATCTTTAGACAGTGAGATATATATGAGAATCCCCGAAGGATTTGTAATATCCGAAGAAATAATCAAAACCTCATAACATGCATTCTATAAAATTACAAAGGTCTTTGTACGGATTGAAACAATCCGGACGAATGTGGTACAAACGTCTTAGTGATTATTTACTTTAAGAAGGATATGTAAATAATCCGATTTGCCCATGTGTCTTCATTAAAAGATCATCAACATGATTTGTGATTATTGATGTATATGTTGATGATTTAAATATAGTGGGAAACCACGACCACATCGTTAGAACATCCGAATACTTGAAAAAGGAAAATTCGAGATGAAAGAACTTGGAAAAATAAGACTTTGTCTTGGTTTGCAAATTGAACATTTTTCAAGTGGAGTACTTGTCCATCAATCAAATTACATTGAAAAAATATTAAAAATATTTTATATGGACAAAGCACATGCATTGAGCTCTCTAATGGTTGTCAGATCACTTGAAGTGGATAATGATCCATTTCGACCTCATGAAAGTGATGAAGAGCTACTTGGTCCGGAGGTACCATATTTAAGTGCAATTGGTGCACTTATGTATCTTACAAATTGTATAAAACCTGACATTGCTTTTGCTGTCAACCTACTTGCAATATACAACTCTTCACCAACTTGAAGACATTAGAATGGTGTTAAACATGTTTTCCGATATCTTCGAGGAACAAGTGACATGGGTTTATTTTACTCGAGAGTAAAATTGAATCTCCAAGGTTATGCTGATGCTGGATTTTTATCTGATCCCCACAAGGCCCATTCTCAAACGGGATATGTATTCACATGTGGTAATACTGCTGAATCATGGAAGTCAGTAAAGCAAACTATGGTTGCTACTTCTTCCAATCATTTTGAAGTACTTGCAATTCATGAAGCAAGTCGTGAATGTGTATGGTTGAGAAACATGATTGAACATATTCAAGAATCATGTGGATTGCCTTCAATAAAAGATTCTCCAACCATATTATATGAAGATAATGCAGCATGTATCGCACAATTAAGTGAAAGATTCATAAAAGGGGACAAAACAAAACATATTTCACCAAAATTCTTTTATGCACATGAGCTTCAGAAGAATGGTGAAATTGATGTCAAGCAAATCCGATCGAGTGATAATCTTGCCGATTTATTCACAAAAGCCTTACCAACTAAGACATTTAAAAGGCTTACATATGGTATTGGCTTGCGGAAACTTAAAGACATTGCAAGTAAAGAAACTGAACAAGTTTCACCCATGTTCACATGAGGGGGAGTTATTGATTAGTGTATTGCACTCTTTTTCCCTTAGCTATGGTTTTATCCCATTGGGTTTTCCTAGCAAGGTTTTTAATGAGGCAATCTTAACAATATTATACTCATCTTAATATTTATGAGAATAATATACTTTTTTCTTATACTATATTTTTCCCACAGGGTTTTTCTTAGTAGAAGTTTTAATGAGGCACAATCTCTAAGCAAGTGTCATCCAAGGGGGAGTGTTGTGGAGTATGGATGACCATGCATGTACACCAACATATTGTGTAGTCATGTAACTTGTATTTCTCACTTAATAGTACCTCTACTTGTCTATGTATTGTCATGTTACTTGTAACCATTTCCAATGTACACCAACTCTTCCATATATTGTCAAATTACTTGTAATGTGTTGTATGACATGGGGTGTATGTGTTACTTGTACACATTGTATAAAGTACATTTATCATCATCACCAAATGGCCTATATAAAGGGTGCTAACCTCATTGTAAAGACACACAAAGTTGAATGGAAACATCTCATTCCAACTATCTCATTTCTTCTCTTCTCCTTTGTAGTAGTAGTTTATAGTAGTAAAAGTTCTTAGTCTTCTATTTCCTTATCTAGTTCTTAGCAAGTTCCAACTCAATTTATAACAAAAAGAAACAATATAAGATAAAAAATCATTGTTGTAACAACTATATCTCAATATATCTCAAATTAGTTGAAATTGACTGCATAGATCAAACACTTCCACTCAGTTCAATTTAAAGACGAGGTACTCATAATCCTTTAGATCTTTTTTAATTAATGCATCCTAAGTTATTTTAATTCTACTGATTTATTGTTGCATTCCTTTAATTTCTATTGCTTCGAGTTTTCTAATTGGGATACTTAAAGTCCGTCTTGGCTGTACACAAACTTATATCTTGTTTATAGTCTGTTGCATTATTTCTTGGAGGCTCAATTGAAAGGGAGTAACATATATGATGTGGAAGTGAGTTCTTCTACATGCTTGGTACTTTGAGAGTTTGGTGGTGCTATGTTACTGTTAGAGAAAATAAGATATGCTGGATTTTCATGGATATGCTTTATTCTTTTAAGTGTTTTGAATGTTGGGTGGTAATTTCTGATTGAAGCTTTGTTGGTGCTATTCCATTTATGATGGGGATGGTTTTTTGGATTCAAATTTAGTGTTTATGTTGTTTCTCGCCATCACTATCACGTAAAACACCGAGGTACATGCGGTTGAACTTTTGTAGTTTAAGTTTGTATTGCAAAGTAACAACTAAATCTGTAGTCACACATAGGAGAGAAAGGTTTTGTTTCTCACTTAAAATATGGTCCAACACACTTCACTATTTGTTGTGTGACAAGTGGGTTTCACTAATCTCGTTTGATTGTATCTATCAACTTACATCCTAAGGTGAGAGGGAGTTATTTACCAGGAGTTGTGGACACAATTACCCCTCATTAATGACCCTTTTATTACTCATCGCTCTCTTGTTTGAAGGCTATTTATGTCAATTCAAAAATTTGAAACTTCCCTGCAAGTTTAAAGTTACAAAGCACCAACAGTAGTTCTTTTCAAAATTAAGAGTTGAGTCAAAATTAGGAGTAACTCAACAGCTAATTAGTGATGCATTAATTAGACTACTAATAGGACAGTTAATTAAATTGTCCACTAATGGGACAATTACACTATTCTTTATAAATGGAGAGTCCATACACATAGGTATTTACAGGTTTTTCGAAATAAAAAATTATGTGTTTTGTGTTTGAAAGAGAATCCATTATTGCAGTTTTGAAGGTTCTTTAGTTGGTATTTTAATCAAAGGTCGAACCAGTTGTATCATGAAGACATAACTCCTAGTAGAATTCAACACCGAATTGGAGGAAAATATTATGTCTTAGGACATTGCTCTCTAAGCCTCTGGTACACTTTAATTCTTAATTTTCTTAGTTGTTTAGATCAACATGATTAATTACTTGTTTTAATAGTGCCATGTTCAGATTTGTGAATATTTAGATTGTTTGTTCCAACACATGCTTACTTTCTTCTTGTTCTCTCTGCTCTAGTATTTTCTTTGCAATAGTTTCAATTGGAATTACACATGGAGTTCTATTTAACTTGTTTGGTAATTGTTCTGATGTTGTGTATATGTTTTACATAAAACAAAGTGTATTAAGGATTTGTTTGGCAATAATCATTCAATCAAAGTGGATTTCTTGTTGTTTTCATTCTAAGTGAGACTACTTAGATAGGTCTCATTTTCAACACAAAACTGAGTTTTTTTTTTAATGTAAATCGCAACTTTAGATTTTTCCATTTTGGCTTGATAAAAAGGACATTAAGTAGTATTTGTAAATGATAATATCTTGAAACAAACTAAAATTATAAACTTGAAAAATAAACAACTGCATTAGAGATTGAAAACGCTCAATTCACTGCAATTAAGAAAAACAACAACAAAGCAAGCAAAAAATAAAAATAAAATAAAAGAACACATAAAATTGTTATCGCAGTTCGAACCTCCCGTCCTACGTATGCGGGGCCACGCCAAGGTGTAGAATCCACTAATAGAAAATGATGTACAAATTTATGCAAAGTTCCTAACTAGTGACCCCTCATCTAGCTAGTGAATCCCTTACCAAACTTGGCTACACTAATCACTCTTCTTACAATGAATCTACACAATACTCAATTCCCATTAGTACCCAAGATCCCTCGGTGAATCGACTAAGTCCCCTTAGCCTAGCGTGTAAATAAAAAGAGTTATCTCTCGAAAACTCTATCTAACAGTAATTTCAAATATGCTATGCTGAACAAATGCCTAACTACTGCGATTACTTGAATATATAAGAAGATCATGCAAGGACTTGCTTGTAGAAGTTTCCTTGTATATATTCAATAAAATGAGGTGGCAAATATTTAGTTTCTTTCTTTCTATGTCGTTGAAAGGAAACACGCCTTGATTGTCTTTTGAGTTGTCAATCGAATATCCTCTCTTATCTGGACGTACATGTGTGGGTTGCCAAATATATTTTTTCTAGCTGTAAGTGAATCAGTCAAGAATATTTGTTAAAATTCTGGGACGAGTTTTGTACCTACAGACAAGTCTATAGGTACAGACCAAGTCTCCCTGCATACAACTCACAAGGTTTAAATCTATCATTTTTCATACATGAGTATTGGTTGAACAAATAATGACAATAAATATTTTACCTTATCAATCTCCTCCTTTGTCATTTATTTGTCACAACCCAATACAAAAGGATTATGACAGATTTAAACAAATAAAACATGCATTTATAAAGCGAATAAGATCAACATAAATAAGTTAAGGCATGTGTTAGCAATAGAGCAAAGTCCTGCAAGGTAAAAGTTATAAGCTGAATTCAAATTATAGCAGGACCAAATATTCAAACTTAAAAAACTAAAACAGTTTGTAGAAATAAAGAAATTGAACTGAAATAATATAAGTCATAATAAGCTCCCCTATATTGGAGCTATTCTCCCCCTTTGTGACAAAATAAAAGACAAGGGTAAGAGAAAGTAACTCAGGGGATGTATCATATATTAACTAAATGAACTCCCCCTTCGTCCTTGCATTGTCTCTCTATTCGGGACATGAGTTATCAAAACTCGAAACGAATAAAATAATTAAATATCATATCAGTAGTAAGCACAATGGAAATATAGATAATATAAAAGAGTTGTAGAATGAGACAATATCAAAGCAATGTGAAAGGACGCATAGAAACTCATATGCTTACACTTATTCCCCATGAATTCATCATTTGCCTCCAACATAAGCTTCTGTAGGTACAGAGTGGTCTGTGAGTATAGAGTTGTCTGTAAGTACAGAAGCAATCGCATTTTAAGTAAGTTCAACATCTCCACTTGTCATCGATCTATCCAACTTGTTCCCTGTTATAAAACAAAACAAAACAAAACAAATTGCAAAAAAAGAGGAAATAACTATGATTTAGTGTTATACCTGACCGTAGTCCATATGGTGTTGTCTTAATATATGGACGAAGATAAGCTCGAACTCAATGAAACATTTGTACCATTGCATTGAAATTGGGCAGACCACGTACATCACTCATGTGAGCTACATTGCATTGCAAACTCATTTTGGGTACCCATCTTTGCTTCTCTTTTGGAACATGTCTAGCTGAATTGTGTGACTTATCATGCTTGCTGGTGATTGCTCTTTGTCGCCTAGCTAGATCTCGATACATTTTGTAGCATCGAGGTCGGATATGACCCTTGATGCCACAACAAAAGCACGTGGGCCTGAAACGCGGTTGGGCATATTTGATTTTAGTCGCAGCAGTTCCTTCAATTTTTTTAATAAAGGAAGTGGATTCTCCTTTCTTAGAGGTTGATCCTTTGCATATGTAGTCAAGACCTTTGTGATCATAGGAGTCCTTTCCCATTTTAAGGATGTCATCAAGCCGTGATTTTCCTTTGTTCAATTGCTTGAGAGTCGACTCTAATCTTTCAAGGATCTTCTTAACTTTACACAACTCATTTTCCTTAGCATCAAGTTGGTGTTGCAAGGCTGTGGTTTTTTTGACATTATGATATTTTTGTTAACTGCATCTGACCGTTTCACATAGATATTTGCATATGCTTCTTTCAAATCTGCAGTATCAATAAAATTAGTAGAATCTGAATCTGAATCATATGTTGGAGAATTTACTTGATTTGTTGTATTAGGATACAACAAGCATTGTGGGTACAACGAAGGTTGTAAGTACAACATACGTTGTGGGTACAGCCAAAGCTGTGGGGACATCAGACGTTATGGGTACAATAGAGGAATTACTCGATTCTTCAGATATTGCACAAGCAAAAGCAACATAGTTGCTTCGATGTCCATTCTCACTTTCACTATCTGAGTCACTATCACTTGAAGTTGTGTCAAGTGGTTTTCCCTTCTTTTTAAGAAAGTTTGGATATTCTGATTGGTAATGACCAAATCCGCTACATTCTCGACATTGTCCTTGTTTGAAATTTCTTCCATCATTTGTTTTTGTATCAAATCCTCCATTTCTTGATGCATCATACTTTGTTCCTGATCTACCACCATATATCTTTTTGAAAAGTTTGTTGTACCATTTGGTGAGCACTACCAGTTCTGTTGTCTCAAACTGATCTTCTTTCATGTATTATGCAGCCACCTTTAGTGACATTTCTCTTAGCTTCTTATTCTGATTAAGATGCATTTCATACGTGGTTAGAGAACCCATTAGTTCATCGAATTGTAAAATTTTCAAACCTTTGGTCTCTTGGACGACAGCCATTTTGACATCGAATTTTGAAGGAAGTGATCTAATGGGTTTTCAACCATTTTTCGTTTTGAATACTTCTTGCCCAATTGTTGTGCTTGATTTGAAATGTCTTTCAATTTCGCAATGTATTCCGCAATCGTCTCATCTTCTCCCATGCGTAGTCCTTCGAACTAAGAGGCAAGAAGGACTTTTTTTTAGTCTCGTACATCTTCATTACCATCAAACATGTTTTGAAGAATTTGTCATGCTTTTTTTGCAATCTTGTGGGAGGATATAAGCTTTAGATGCTCTTGATTAACAGCGCTGAAAATATTGTTCAGTGCTTTGGCGTTGGCGAGCAGTAGTCGTTCATCATCCTTGGACTATAGATTTGTTGGTTTAGGTGCATCATTTACTATAGCTACTGAGTGCCCCTTTTTTATTGATCTCCAAACCTTGACATCTAAGTATAGAATAAACCCCTCCATCCTTGCTTTTCAATATGTATAGTTTGTAGGCGTAAGCAAGGGTGGCTTTGTTGTCGAAACTCCTTCCGACTGATCAGATTGTATTGATTGATACATGTCTGAATCCTTCCTTGACACAACAAGGAACCTAGGTGCCCGCTTTGATACCACTTGAAAATGCTCAATTCACTGCAATTAAGAAAAACAACAACAAAGCAAGCAAAAGAAAAAAATAAATGAACACATAAAATTGTTATCGTAGTTCGAACCTCCCGTCCTACGTCTGCGGGGCCACGCCAAGGTGTAGAATCTACTAAGAGAAAGTGATGTACAGATTTATGCAAAATTCCTAGCTAGTGAATCCCTCACCTAGCTAGTGAATCCCTTACCAGACTTTGCTACACTAATCACTCTTCTTACAATGAAACTGCACAATACCCAAGTCCCCTTAATACCCAAAATCCCCTCGGTGAATCAGCTAAGTCCCCTTAGCTTGGTGTGTGTAAATAAAAAAGCTATCTCTCGAAAACTCTATCTTATAGTAATTTCGAAAATGTTATGTTGAACGGATGCGTAGCTACTGCGATTACATGAATATATAAGAAAATCATGCAAGGACTTGCATGTAGAAGTTTCCTTGTATATCTTCAATCAAATGAGGTGGCGAATATTTAGTTTCCTTCTTTCTCCGTTGTTGAAAGAAAACACGCCTTGATTGTCTTGTGAGTTGTCAATCGAATATCCTCTCTTAGCTGGACGTACATGTGTGGGTTGCCAAATATATTTTTTCCAGCTATAAGTGAATATGTCAAGAATATTTGTTAAAATTCTAAGACGAGTTCTGTACCTACAGACAAGTCTCTAAATACAAACCAAGTCTCCCTGCATACAACTCACAAGGTTTAAATCAATCATTTTTCATACAAGAGTAGTGGTTGAACAAATAATGAAAATAAATGTTTTACCTTATCAGAGATTTAAAAAAATTAACACTAGCTGTGGACTTGAGGTTCATGTTTTTTGTGTAGGAAAGGATAGTGAAAGCTGTCTGAATTGCTGCAAGAATCAGGACGACGTTAACTATTGTGATCACTGTCATTGGATTGTCAAAGTAGAAAGCTTTCATCACATACATCTGTCGACTTTTGCTGAATGGAAATGCTTGTTCAGCTGGTCGTAAAGCTCGGCGAAGTAGAAGTTCTTTTGGTGTAGTAACTCATGAGCATATTTTCTTTAACAACAACACTAATTCTTCTTCATAACCTGCAGGTAGTTGTTTGATCATAGAGAAAGCTGGCACCATCTGTGTCTCTAATGATGTTAATCATAAGCCAAGCATATGACATGAACTCTGTGCCGGAGCAATCACTATGGCATTACTCGAAGGCCACTAGATTCGGAAGGATTCGACAAATCTTCTGCAATGCTCAAAGGTGGGATTTCCATATCTCCCTTGTTGAAAGACACATTGAAAGCAAATGATTGTTTTCCTCCAAATAGTGCTGCTGATAATGGTTGAAGTAAGTTTTCGGCAGAACTAAACGATGAGGCGTCGAGACAAAAGCGACTTAAGGTAAATCCATTTTTGGTCTTGCATTGCTTGCAGGTTCGCGCTGCAGCGGTGAAAGGGACCGATTGAAACTGTAAAAACACAATCTGTTCAACAAATTCTACTATGGGCACATACATTAGCCATATATATGTATATATATATATATATATATATATATATATATATATGGGTGTTGTGGGTATAGATACAAGCTGCCTATCTTGGCGTAAATGTAGAAATAATTTGTCCAACAAATTTTGCTGTGGCCACAAATAGTAGCCCTGTATATATAGGTGTTGTGGGCACAGATACGGGTTGCTTGTCTTGGCATAAATGAAAAACAACTAGAAAAATAAATTGCAGTAAACAAAAAACATAGGAGAATTATTTACGCAGTTCGGACCTCTTGTCGTACTTCTGCTGATTCACGCCTAGGTGTAAATGCACTAAAAAGATGATTACAAATATTCATAGAACTCATAACTAGTGATCTCTCACCTAGCTAGTGATCCCTTACTGTGACGGCCCCAGTTCCACAATCCTAAACTGGGCCCCGCCCGGCCTAGACTTACGTGGACCCCCGAGCCCGTCTCGCTGAGTCACGCAAGCCTAGTCAGCCTTCCTTTATCATTTACCATTTATCAAGCAATTAAAGTTGAGTCAATCAATTAGTGAGTTATCATAGTTATAGCGGAAGCAATTAAACCTCAAACTAAATGAAAAACCTCAAAGACACAAGTTAAGACAACCTAGAGTGTGGAAACCCCGAATATGTATATCATCGCCAATGAACATTCAGAGGAGAGTAAACACAAGATATACATGCCCAAAATCTCTCAACAACTCAACTCCCAGTGTTTCAAAACAAGTATATCTAATCATACAAAAGAATCACCTATGTCAGACAAGTGGTAAGAACTGCTCTGGTATCCTCAAATGATATCTCCTATATGTGGAGCCTTCCCCTTGCTGGATTATGGATTTGCACTCCGTCAAACACAAGAATGACGAGCCTAGGTAAGTAACGCCAAGTAGGACATATATACATCATTTCGACATAAATAAATCGGTCTAATTCATGCAGATAGAAAGAAAGGAACAGAGAACACATGAATATAAAAGACTGTAACTAAATCAATCGATAAGTGAGGGCCCGGAATACGAAAACTGAATAGTAAGGAATCCTGACCAAAAGGTCGTTGAGTTGCGGTAAAAGCCCAACCGACTCGGGTTCAGGACGAGATACAACCTACCAGCCCTAACCCTTGTGATTATAAGATATCTACAGACCCGGATAAGTGCCCCCAACATACACTCAATTGGGAGATATCAACGGCGTCCAGATAAGAGCTCATATCACATATAAATAATAATAACGACTCACTTACCAATGGACCACTCAACCAATAGAAGTTTCAAAAGAAATGTTGAACAAAGCAATAACAACAAATTTAAAGCCCAAGCCTAGCTGGTTTACTTACCTGTATCCAAGCTAATACGCATTCAAATCGGATCTGACACGCCTCCAAATCCGTACCCAATACCCGACACTAGTAAACTATGCACCTAATAATCATATGGGCAAATTTATATTGTGTTAGAGCCTATTTGAGAAATTTTAGATTTTTAACTCCCAAAATTGTTCACATTATGAAAATCTTAGTAGTGGCACACTTTTCGAGAAAATTTTTCAGTGCAAAAACTTCCGACAACGTCAAAACCAACTTTTCTATAATTTCTTCAACCTTTCATATTTTTTTTCAATTTTTCCTGAATTTTCTTGAATTTTCCTGTGTTTTTATTTAATTTTTTTCTATTTTTTCTGTTTTTTTTTTTTTAAGTTTGGGGCCCTTTGGGCCCCTTCTTTTTTCCCTGAATCGGCCAGTGAATCGTCCTGGTTCGCCATTCTTTGAGACAGGCAAGCTCGGGCCAGCCGAGCCGTCCTCCAATCTTCCTCTCTTTCGGTCGAAAGAGAGGAATGCACAGAGGCGTTTAACGCCTTTATTTTTCCTCGTATTTTTCAAGTAACCACCAATCCTCAATACACCATATACATTATTTGAACATCACCAAGAAAATCCAAATGAGCTTAAGTGATCATCACATATTTTTTTCATCAAAACCCCAAATTCATAGTTCAAAGTGATGAATACATGGACATGATCAAACTTTGCTATTGGAGGTACCTTGCTTAATGAACTTCAAAGCTTGAGCATCAACGCCTCTTCAAGCTCACTGAATCTCTATTTCTCTTATCTCCTCCAGCAGTTCCTGCTCTTTGTTCTCTAAATTGCTTGCCAAAACGATGTGAGTGAGTGGGAGTTTTGGTTTATATGTATTGGATAAAAATTGAACTATGACACACATCCATTTGTGCATATGTATCTCGAGGCATTTAATTTCTAAGAGACCACCTTCACTAAATTATTAACCCAAGTCATGCATAAATGACTCACAAGTTAACTCCTTGTCTCTTGATGAGTTAATGCATGTCTCGAGACACATCATGTGGCAATTTTAATTTTTCACTAACTATAGTCACATTAATGTTTATATTTAAGGTGACCACATTAGCCACTTATTAAACCAACATAAATTCACATTTAACTCACATTAGACTTACCCCAAAAGCCGATACCTCGGTCTCACGTTGACACACAATTCGAGGTACGCCTCTGCTCGTCTCGACATCGATATGTCCCGCGTTTACCTTGCCCGCACATTACCAAATTTAATTTTAATTTAACTTAATCAATCTTTGGTCTAATAAATAATACAAGCATCAAACAAAAATAACATACCTCGTTGTCGACTCTCGAGATTTGGACATGTGTATCACGACAAGTGAGTCCCACGTATGACCCTGAAATGACACGTGACCCGAGTTAGATTTTTAGGGTCGTAACACTTACCAAGTTCTATTACATTAATCACTCTCCCTTACACTTTGCACTTACACGAAATCCTAAGTCCCTTTAGCGTCCGAGATCCCCTCGGTGTTTCGGCTAAGTCTCCTTAGCCTAGTGTGTATCACTAAAGAGAATGTTTTCTCTTATCTCACTTTGAATGCAAAAGACAATTGATCTCTGAAAAGTTGCTTTGCATCTGTGATGACTCTACTATTTATAAAGAAAGCCTAGAATCTCTAAATACATTTGTTTTGATCTTCACAGCCTTCAAAGTATCTTGCCATATTTGTCTTTCCTTTTAATCAAAATTTGATGGCTTTAGGAAAGAATTGAATGTCAAATCTCCAGTTTCCTTTTTCTGCATCTTGTTTGAAATAAGCAATCTGAGCATGGGCACTCTTTCATTGTGTTGTAAATGCTTGCCAATCTTTGGTAGATACACGGGATATTGTAAGAATATTTTTGTGATCTTCAAAGCTCCAGTAAGTTGTACATATATTCTCCGAGCCTACGTGGCGATGTCCTGGGCAAAGCTATACAAGGAAATAACTAAATGGACCATTAGTGACACAACATGTTCCATTGAAAATCGATACTTAAAGTGTGACACACAATGACAACTTCTTGGCAATTTATGTCTTAACAAAAACTATTCGAGGAACATAGGCATTTTCATTGACTAATTTTATGTTGTCAGGAACCCTGCAAGCAGATACAACATTTGAATGGTAATGAATAAGTGAGAGTGAGCTTTCGACTCATAGAAGATGCTAAGTCGTTATCATCGTCAGCAACGACTTGTATCACATTGTTGTAGGTATGGTCATTAGTATTCACTTCTGCAATGCCATAGAAAATCAACTTTCATTAATGTTGATCATACATACAATATTTGATGATAACATAGATTGAAAATGTGGAAGTACAGGAAAAAAAGAAGAAGCAAACCTCAAATAGATTTGTTTGCAAAACTTAATTTCTTCATACCTCTGAGAGCTTATCTGTTCTCATGCTAGCTTTCTTTTGTCTTTCAAGTCTTTTTTCATGACAAGAATGTTATGAGGACAGAGGTAGTGAGTGAGAACTGATTTATTGTGGTTTGTCATGTGGCGAGGAATTGTTGTTATGCATCACATCTCTCCATGATGCCATTCAAAAAAGACATGTTCAACACTTTTTGTATGTATATATTTTTTTGATGAATGAACATGTTGAGTGTAAGAATAAACCATTGAGGACTATAGGATCAGTGCTATTGTACATCTCAGTGTAATGTTGTTATGTAGCTCTAGTAGTTAGTTACAATTAGCTACATCAGTGACACGTGTTTGTATGATCAACGGTTGTAATTTCATCTATTCATCTATAAATACAAATACATCTCTGTTTTCATCAGTGATGAAAAAAATGAAGTTGTTCACACTTTCTTGATGAGTTAGTTGCATTTACATTGAGCACTTTTTTATTAATATATGTTGTTCCTGTTTGGTGTTCTTATAAGAGATTTGGAATTGATATTAACTATCAATCTGTGATGGAACAACAAGGGTGGCTAAGGTTTAGCTATATACAAGGAGAGAATGGGAGAGAATGTGGTCAAGTCTTAAGAGGGATGGGTTGCTCTAAAACTTACCAAGATTTAGTTGAAAAGAAAATTTTATAGAACTACAGCTATAAAGAAACAACATCTACATAAAATGAAGATGCGCACTTAGAGTGGATGGGCGATGCACGATGATTGGCTTCGAGATACGCACACCAGTCGCATCATGCGATGCCTACCCACTCGGTTTGCCTATCTTGGTGGCTGAAATGGGTCATAAACCATTTTCCAAAATGAATGTGTAGGGGGATGGATATATGGTTAGCACCAATTAACGCAAAGATTAGGGAAAATCGATTGTGGTTTGATCATACATCTAAAGATGATATACAAATGCTCCCGTTTGAAAACTCGACTATACTGGAAAAAACTCGACAACGTAGGGGTAGAGTAGTAGACCAAAGTTAATTTTGGATGCATTGATTAAGAATGGTTTAAAGAATTTGAAAAGCATACTATCCAATTGCACTAAATCGAGCGCAACGAAAGACTTTGATCGATGTAGCCGGCTCGACTAATTTGAGATTTGAAGCTTTATTGTTGTTGTTGTAGAAACAAA